>JARHVA010008588.1:57500-60000 GCA_037957365.1 Torreya grandis
AGTTTATTTGGTTCTTGATTTATTAAGTCCTTTGTCTTGGGGAGTGACTTTTACACATTGAAATTTCTCAACCCAAGTGTCTAGCTTCTTCAAGAGATGAGTCCTTTAAAAAACTCTTTTGGGCTTGCCCATAGGATCAATTTACTTAGAATTGGATTCACAATATTTTAAAACCTTTCCACCCAAATCCATTATTTTGGCATATGGTTTTATTTAAAGATAATGTTGAATGACCAAATTATATTTATTCTATTTATAACTTATTCAAAGATATAATTTTGTTTCAGCTATGAAAGTTAAGAAATTTGACTATGTTTATTAGTGCATAATCATCCTCTTCATTATTTGTTAATGGTAAGGTAAGTGTTATATCTTTAGATCTTATGCAAATTCAAGCCATATTAGAGAAGTTAGTGCTTGAATTTTAGAACATATAGGGGTTGCTCAACCATAATAGGAGTGGTCCTTAAACTGAGTCATGTCCCCCTAGACCATCAACCTTCTCTCTTTATTCATATGGTGCTTAAGTGTTGTTGAAGTTGCTATTATAAACCTAGTCGGTTCTCCAATCCTTGTGAGAAGTCTATCATTGGCCTATAATGAGGAACTCCCCTATTTAATGATGTATCTTGGTTGGAAACTTTGTTTTTCTTCCTTCTAGTTGTCGAATTACTATTTATTTGGGCCCCCAGATATGGGTGGTCCCTAATCCTCTATTAGTTAAGCCTTCTATTTAGAGCACCCACCCTCTGAAGAATGATCCACCTCTTTCTTTTGGGTTGTGACCCATCCCTAAAGATATGTGCCTTATTTTTGGTGTTATTTTTATAAACTCAAGGTGGTTGTGCTTTGCCATTTTTTTTAGATGAATCAATTTTGCCTTCAATAGAGAGTATGCTCTTTGAATTCTAATAAACCATTTTATTGTTCTAACTATCACTATATATTATTAATTTTTTAATCAATAATAATCATATTAACGTGTTACAGTATAAAATGTAATGTAAATCAATAAATTCCATATAGATCATGCGTATATAAATACAAGTTGCCAAAAATTCTTTGCAATAGATGATAGAGTTTTAAGTCAAAAAAATAAACTTTGGGGTAATCTTTTTCCATTGCTTACATAAGCTTTAGGTATTTATTTACTATTTTATTAGTTTTTATGTATGGAGTGGGTAGTATTTTATTCCAAATTTATTTTATTTTAATTAATTATTGTAAATGGCATTACATAGGAAAATGTAGGTTGAAATGGGTAATTAATTAATAGGTAGACACTAACAATGAAGTATTTTTACTAGAAATTGCCTCCATGGTGCAAGAAAAGATAGAGGTTAGTTAAAAGTACATTATATGAAGTTTATTACTACAATAAATTATTTTAATTTATAATATTTTTTCTATGTGTTTTATTGTTATTTGTGGGACAACTGAACTAGCACACTATAAACATTACATGTATTCTAGTCTAAGTGGTACTAATAATAGATTTATAATGAGTCACTCTTTTCAATATCAGATATTAAGTGTATTCAAACTATCATTGCACAATAAAACATGCATAAATGGATCAATGTTATGTAAATATGTAAATATAAATTAATCTACTTATTTAAATTGAAAATATTAATGCACAGAGAAACATGTACAATTGGATTGATGTTTTCTAAAGCAAATTTGTCGATGTTCTCTATACTAGAATCCTAAAATCAATATCAATTATATACCTTTATACTTTTTTTCCTTGATAGTCTTTATGAAATAGAGCCGATCAAAATTATTAAGATGAAAACTACAGATGTTTGTATATCTACTTGCTTGACTGCATTCACAACACTATTATGATCATGTAAACATCCATACCCATAACAATCTAAAATAAAAATAAATATTAATTTGATCTTTCTAATATAACACATAATAAAAATGAATATGTTTGTGAGATCTATATGTCTCACTTAAATATTATGAATGCCATCATCTCTAAATTAATGGATTAATTGTGACTTGGGGGAATGAGAAGCAGTTGCCAAGTGAAATGTTGGTTTTGACTATGTATTTTTTAGTATAGCTAGTTGCTCCAATTATCTAAATTTGGTTCATTTTGATATCTTCATATTCAACAAATATACATATAGGAAATGCAATATAATTTAAACAAACACGATACTTAAAACTAAGGAATTGGTTATCTATTGTAGGCATTTGAATACTCCTATAAGCAAATATTCATTAAATGTGTAAACTTTTTCATCTACACATTTCAATAGCTTGCTCTGAAGAACATTGGATATTAAGGATTCTAAAAAGGAAACCTCTTAAATCATATTAGAAAGAATTTTTACTTTTAATATGTCTTATTTTCATGTACCATCTCACAATAGTATAGTTTATAAGTTTCAAAATTTATATTTATTTATACTAATTATAAATAATATTATATTATATTATAAGTATATAATGTGTGTGCGTATTATATATAATAAAAATTTAA
>JARHVA010008588.1:65000-237500 GCA_037957365.1 Torreya grandis
GATGGTCACTTACGGTCCTATGGAAAGAAAGAGCAGGTAAAAGATTATTGTTGGTTGGTAGCAGATCAGCATGAAGGAACTGAAGAAGCAGATGTTGTAGGTCATGTGGTACAGGGTTCTCTGGGAGGTTTCTTGGATAAAGTTGAATCTTGGATAAAAGATTTGGTTGCCTCTTTCCATGCAGCCCCAGGTAGAGGAGCTGGTGAGCCTTGCCAAAGAACTGGCAAAGGGGAAGTGAAGCTGAAATTGCAGGCGGCCAACACACAGGTGTTGATGAAGGTCATGCAGGTCCTAGGTTTGGAGATATGGCTAATTTCTTCAGAAAGATTGGGTGATGAGAGATGCACAAGAACTCTCACAGTGGATGCACTTGAATTAACTGGTGGTAAGAAAATAGGTACTCTTTATCTACTTGTTTATATTACTGATTCTTCTTCTATTGCAGAGACGTGGCTTCGTAGGCTTGGTCACATGAGCAGGAAGGAGATGCATGTTCTTAAGCGGAAGACATATATATTTGACAGGCTTAAGAACTAGAAAGCCTTGGTGTACTTGGAGAAGATGGCGGACAGAAACCAATGGATGGTGCTAGATACTTCTGAGCAGAGCAATCTGGACATGGGTTTTGATTCAAAGGAGCTCGTGGGTAAAAATTCATCACTCACAGGCGAACACAGATACCGGTGTTGGTCAGGAGGAATCAGCGTCGAACAGACAGGTGCCGATGTCGGTCATGTGCACACCGAAGCCGGTGATGTCGGGTAGGGTAAGACTGACGTCGGTCAGGAGGACCGATGTTGGTAATAGGGACACCGACGTCGGTAGGGTCGGTAGTCAAGGACAGATGCATGGGAACCGACGTCAGTCGAATGCAGACTGTGGAGTGACCGAGGTCGGTCACTGTAACTGATTTTGGGTGGACAACACGCTTTCAAGGAGTCTCAAACACCCATACAGAGGACTGAAGATGTAAGTAGGACCTCAAATTTGTTGTTCCTCTTCTTTACACTTGTTGCTGATTGTAGAGCAGGAAGGATCCAGGAAACAGGTGAGAGCATGGCAGGGATATGATGCAGAACCAAACAGGAGTTTTGGTAGGGTTTCCAGTAGGTATGAAAGCACAGAGGTGAATGGATACCTTAGTTGAAGAATAGAGTGAATGGATACGTGAGATAGAAGACCAGGTATATGGTCTTGAGGAGCTGCAGGATAGTGGTACAGGTTTTGATAGGTGGAGGACGAAGCATGGCTTCAGTCAATGTCAGGGTAACTACTGTGGTTTGTCTTACCTGGTGGATGTTGAGTCGTGACATCATTCTATTGCTGTATGTGGATGGTATATTTGCTAGCAGGGTTTGTACATACAGGGTTTTGCTGAGCTAAGGGTAAGATTAGTTCAGTGGCATGTCATGAGGAGTTTGGAGCAACAAAATTCTTTGACATGGGAGACATGGAGATCACAGGTTGATTCTGTCTCTAGTGGGAGCTGATGTGAATCAGGTGTTGGCGAGGCACAAGATGCAGAGCCAGAGCACACTAAGGGCTGGACAGGTACAGTGTCCAAAATCACATGAGGTCTGGTATAGACCTGAGTATTCCCATGCAGTGAGAGCTGTCAGAGAGTTAGGAGCCAATTTGGGAAAGTGGGTTCTCAGGTATTTGAGAGGGACTAGCAGTAGGTATACATGTAGGGTCAGGACTTCACTACATGTGTTTATAGGTTCAGATGTGGTAGGGTACTTGGATGACAGGAGGTACACCACAGGATGTGTGGTGGGTTGTCTTCAGGATTGAGCTTGAAGAGAGATACAAACCAAGAAATAGATTAGATGGAGTACAGGTACAGGTACAGTGCAGCTGTTTATCTCCAAGTGGGAGATTATTAGGTTGTGGAGCTAAAAGCTTCACTGATGCAAACACAGAGAAGGCCATTGGAGGGGTTGCTGAAGGTTGCTGAGTGTCAGAGCAACTGGCATCGGTCTGATCAGCCGACGTTGGCAGGATAGTGAAGAGAAGCAACCGACGTCGGTAAGGGATCGGCTGACGTCGGTCACCTCCAGACAGACAAGGACCGACGTCGGTCGCCTGTGTGGTTCGACTGCGAGTTTATTACAGGCAGTTAGCTAACGAACCAAGTGTTTGCATGATGAGAGCTATTTTTAGACTGAGGGATATGGATCTAATTATTGTAATTAGATGTCTAATTATTGTTTGGATGAGATCTATATAATAGACTCATGGTTGTATTGGAAAGGTGTTCTAGTTTGAGTTGAGCAAAGTTAGCTCCTTCTGTGTGTGAGGTGAGCAAGGGTGTTCCTCCTAGTTCCACAACAGTACCAAGGTGGGTGCTGGTTTTGAAGAGTCAGCAAGATTCTTTAGGGGTGTAGGATCTTGGTCAGCAGGTGTGCATGGCCTATATAGGAGATCTACATGGTAAGTAAGATCGTTGATCTGCAGGTGTATGTGTGTGCAAGGTTAAGGTTCACAGGTGTGTAGAACCGGGTTGATTTGCAGGTGTGCAAGATCAGATAGGATAGCAACACAATAGGGAGCAGAATCAGGCAGGATCTACTTGGAGTACAGGTGTGTACTTGGATAGAGCAAAGAGGAAGGCAAGGGAGTTCCTTCCATAAGTATGGTCTGTTGAATTGTAGGTTGTTGTAGGTTCATGGGAGATCTACTTGAAGTACTTTGAGTACTTGTCGAGTGCATGGATCACTTGTGGTGTGCGTGGAGCACGGGTATAAGGTGAACACCAACTCAGAGTTTGAGTTGGGTGTTGGGACCTAAGAGAGAGCTTTGAGGAGAGAAGTACTGTTCACTTGAGGTGTGGGAAGCCTCTGAAGAGGTGGTGGAGAAGAAGTGGCATCTTGCTTATTGTATTCTTTTCTTCAAGAGTTTTAATACAAGTTGTGTATTATCTCTCATATCATGTGTTATTCTAAATTCTAGTTACTTGTTGATTCTGGTTAATTCCGCATATTAAGTTGCTTGGTTTGGTAATCAACTATATGCTTCCGGTGTTTCGCATCCTAACATATATATATATATATATATATATATATATATATATATATATATATATATATATATATATATATATATATATATATATATATATATACATACATACACACACACACACATATATATATAATGTCTGATTAATAGTATTAAACAACATAATTAGTAAATATTACTATAATTAACATTTTATATTATATTATATATAATAAAATATATTATGAATAATATTTATATATATTAATATTATATATAATGATACATTAAATAATTAAATATTATAATTAATAATAATATATTTATTAATATTTATTATTATAATATTAAAAATAATATATAATATATATTTTTTATTAAATATAATATAAGTACTTTATATTGCATACTATAATAATATTAATAAATAATAATTATATATTTAATTTAATAATATATTTATTATTAAGGTGGCAACAACACATATCAAACCATTAGATAAAACAAACGACCATGAAAGAGGGGAATAAAGAGTTCTGGACACATTCTCATCGTGGCAGAGTACACATTTGTATCTAGTTTAGCCATTACATTGTCAAGTCTATAATTTTAGTTTTGATGAGCATAGTGATTGACTATTTGCTTAGAAATTTAAATGGTTATCTAGAATTTTAAGTCTACTAAAGATTTGATATATGTTTTCAGGTCATGTTTGATATTATGTAATGTCAGTGGCGATTGATTTTATTTTTTCTATTTAAGATATTGAAAAGAGATTTGTCTATAGCTAAATAATTATTTATATAAATTTATTTGTTTAGGGATTTGTTATTAGTTTGAACATTTTATTAATTTAGGGCTCTTTTATTTTCATTAAAAAGCTTTATTTGTTTAAGGTTTTGTTATTGACAAGATTAATAACTAATTTATCTTCAAATTATTCTATCATATACTGGTTTTAAAAGGAAGGTAGGGTTATTATTTAATGAAATGTGTATATTTTAAAGTTAATGGTTGATCTTTAATTTGACCTAAAAATATAGTTTAATGCTTTGAGTTTAAAAAAAAATCATGTTTTCCAAATGGTTTATGTGAAATATTATCTGAACATTTTATTTCTTGAGAGTATACACTTGTGTATATACTCCTACTTTATTTCTAGCATTTCACTGTATTTTGAGTTTTGATGAAGAAACATAAACTCATTAGTAAGTTTTTCTAAAGATTAACTTCATTTAAAAACTCTAAAAATTGTGATGGGTATCGATCCCTTCAATATTTTTTCTCAGCTAATTTATGATTTTTTTTACACATGATGTGTCGATCCATACTTTCTCTACCTCACTCCCCGTGTTTTTCGCCCTAATTTATAAGATACCTATTAAGTCCTTGTCATCTTCTATTTGTTTGATCTCTTCTACAATAATGTTTTCTCTATTCTTATACAGTTTATATATGTGATTGGTGCTCACCTAAACCCGTTGAACCCACTAAACAATTCATTTGATTGAAACACCTTTCCCATTTCATCCCCATGGGTTCAACTCATTGTACTACTAGAACATAATTATTTTTACCTTTATGTATTTGTTTTTATGTTTATAAATTTAAAATAAAGTAAGGGGACTTGATCTAATTGATTATGTATTTTTGGTTCTCTTCTTGAAAACATAGGTTGTGCCACATGAGAATGCATTCATTCCTTCACTAAAAACACCATTTATACACTAGTCCAGTGCTTCAACATGCCTTTTTCTCAACTGTTCATGGTGCGTATTGGATGCCATCTATATGAACGCTAAAAATTGTTTAACCAATAGTGGAGGACATCTTTGGTTAACACTTGTCATATCTAGTATCGAAAATATAATTTTAAAACTTCATCTCACCTTCACCAACACTCCTCTTCCATTATATCCTCCTAATTTTAAGGTATTAATATGGGAAATTAAACTTTCTTTAGGTTTAAATTGTCTCTAACTTTAGCTCTAGGATTTCATTTATATTTTGTTGAAAAAACCAATTATTTACTGTAGTGAATACATCAAGGAAAATGCCATTTATACAAATAATAACCATTTTAGTTATAGGTGGGAGTGATTTTGGCACTCTCTTGTTTCTATCTAACTTTTTCTTCTTTGTGACTGTGAAAAGAAGAAGCTAGTTAAGAAGGGTGTGGAAGAATACTTCTTAAAGTGCACATGTTGGATCCGATTAACTATGGAGAACTCATGTTTGGATTGGAAGGATGACATGAAAATAATAAAACACTAAAATAAACTTGTTTGTTAGACAAGTAGATGGGTGGATTGCCTAGTGTGAGCTAGATCCTAGAAATGAAAGATTTCTAGGAGGTCGTCAATCCACCTGCTTTAAAAATTTAGTTGAGATGATAAAAAAAAATATTATTGCATTAAATTACATAAAAATAAAATTAAAAGCATATAACAATTGAATTTAATATAAGAGAATAAAATTCTTTGCTAAGTTAACCAAAATAAAGCAACTAGTTTGGTTATACTAATGCTAAAAATTGGTTAAGGCAAAATGGTGGTTTTGGTTTGGTTTATGACGAGTCAAAAGGAAATTATAAGGTTTTGATTTATTTGTTAAATGTTTAAATGGGAAAATTATATTCAATAAAGGGAAGATAAATGGTAAAAGGGGTTATGATGTCAAGAGGTCAAGATGGAAAAGAGGCAAAAGGAGTAAATGGTCAAGGTGGTAAGAAGGAGGTAAAGGGTGAATGGAAAAAAACTAAATGGATAAGAGGGTAGGGAGTTAAAGGGATTAAAATATAATATTAAAATGGGATAAAGGTTTGAGGTTAAGTAATTAATAAGGCCAAGAAATGAAAGAAATGGAATACAAGAAAGCAAACAAATGTTACCTTGATGAAGAGGTTGTTGATGGAGCTTGAGGCAATTTTGGCAGAGCTTCATTGCTTTGATATTTTCTCCTCCAAGATTATGATGACCTCAAAAATAATGACCTCCTTAAAAAACCTATAAAAATATGTTTAAAACCAAAGACTAAATTCTCACTTAACCTTTTGTGAAGGAGAGGTGGGGTATTTATAGTATTTGATGTGAAGAAACATCCCAAAATAAAGGAATAGTGAGGCCATTTAAATTTATCCAAGTGGGGCTCATAAATAAGTCAAGGATGAGGTTGTTGGGATTTTCATGTTGATCATAATTCTTCAATTTGGGTTGGTGTGTTTTTTACTTTGTACATGAATCTAATTTTGAATGGGAATTATGCACATGGTTTTAAATGAGACCAAAGACTTTTCACCACCCTTTCTTGTCTTCATCCAAGAACTTAAAGAGATGGCTCATCAAATGTGGCATCATTTTCCATGTGGTACTTAAATTATTCAAGGATGAGGTTGGTGGGGATTCCAATTTAGGTTAGTGAGTCTACCATTTAGGTTAAGAAGTCAAAAATGAGTGCCCTTTGTCTTTAAAGGGGTAGGTATCTCAGTTTGAATACTAAATTCATGTTTGAAGGAAAAATATATGTTTAATGATGGCCCCTTAAGGGTAAATTCATCATATTTCAAGGGGGGGGCTTGTTATGCTTAAATGAGGTCATTAAGCACATTGGAAAAGGGTCCCATGTGGGGTATGATGTCCAACATCAAGCCACATCACTTATCCATGTCACTTATCATATCACCATCCATTTCACTGACCATATCACATGCCATGTCACTTTCCATGTCACTGATCATGTCATATGACATGTCATCATGAATAGTGATAGTGAATAGTAATTTTAATAGTACTTTTAAATAGTATTTTTTAATAAAATAATAGTGATTTCATTAAGATAAGAGGGGTTGGTTAAGGATTAATAACATTTAGGGGGCCTTTAGGGGGGTTATGAGGCATTTAGTCATAAAAAACTATTAGTGTGCAATTTTTTAGTGTCTACATTTTACATCTTTTTGTTATGCAGCTTTGAATTAAAAAGCATAAAAATAAAAATAAATTCCTTGGTTGAAGGTCAGGGTGCCTTGAGTAAGGGCGGAGGTTTTCCCCCTCAAATTGAGATTCAATGAGGAAAGGCTGAATCTTGTATAGGTTTTATTAAAAGTTGGTGGGGAGGCACTAGGTGGTGCTACAAGGTAGTTGGGCATGTGAAATGCCAATGGGTTCATAAAATGCATCTGAGCATAATAGTCAAGATTGTGTAGAGACTAAAGTTACCATATATGTAAAAATAAGTTTTATCTTAGAAAGACACATGATAGGGATAATTGGTCCATAACATTGGTCATAGCTGATCGAGTTAGGCCTATTAAGTCATCTAGAAAGACTCAGTGATGGTTGTAAGTATCCAAGGTAGGAAGTGATACTAAAAAATAACACAATTGGTTAGGTCATGCATGAGGTGGTGCAAAAAATTAAAAATTCAACATGGCAAGGTTGATCATTGTTGTCAAAATTTATTGTAAAACACACCAATAGTCTGGGTCTAAAGCAACCAACATCAAGGTGGACATGGTGAAAGTGTGGGTGGATTGGGTATGGGTTGGAATGGGATGGTTGAGTTGACTCCAAATGCACTAGATAAGTGGATTCTACCTACATAGTTCCATGGATACGAATCCAAAAAAAATGTCAGGCCAAATGTAGTTCTTTTGAGGTGAAGAGTGCTGGTTAATTGGGTTGCCCCGATTTGATATCATGTAGTTAGGTATACTTGAAGGATGTTGGACAAAGGGAAACACTAAAGGGTGTAAAATATGGCTATCAAATAATTTTTGATGGGTGTGGTAGAAATTGTGGATGAGATCACCTAAGATGCAATTAGATGATTACGTCAACTATGCAAAATGAATCTATAGCCATGGATAAGTAGTTTGAAGCATGAAATTTCTACCACATTTTAAAATAAAATAAAAAGGATAAATATGTTTTATTAGGCTTTATAAAATATAAAACTACTTGAATTACCATGGTGATTTGATGGGTTTTTTCATCACCATCCAAGTAAGCTGATATTGTGCACATGCCATAATAATGTCATTAATAGGATAAGAAAGGGCAGTATGCAATGATTCGAGGAAGTAAAGTAGCAGAGTTGGTAAATGAGAAGTGGTGAAGATTTTAACCTTTGACCCTTGAGCTAGTGGGGTCCCAAAGTAAGTAAACATTGAGTTTTAAGGTAATTCAAAGAAATACTATGAGGGGTTTTGGAATATGGAGTGAGTTGAATAATAATATCAATTAAATGAGGGAGTGGGTGGTGGATTTCATGCATGAGATCAAGGGCATGGATTACATGAGGAAGTATACAAGGAGATGTGTGTAGAAGTGGTACAACTGGTGACTGCACTCTAAAAAAGTGAAGGTTGAATGGGAGAAAAGAAGGGAGATCCAACAAGTGATGAGGTGAAGGCAAACTAGGAGATGGATGAAGAAATAGGTAGATAAAAAAACAAGGTCATAGATAAATCTAAAGGTGGAGAAGGATGGAAGGAGCCAATCATGGTCATATAACAAGATAAAGAAGGTCAAGAAGAATAAGGGATGTCATTAAGAGAGACAAAAAAATGAAATGAAATAGAGAAAAGAGAAGAAAAAGAAGGTGGAAGATGGTTGGTGAGGGATGCACTAAAGAATTATAGATTGAGGTATTGAAAAAGATGGGGAAAGAAGTGTAAAAATCCTAAAGGATTAGGGGAGGATGAGAAATATGGGAGGCCATGAAAGTTTGAAAATAATTCTAAAAATAGACCAAGGAGAAAATAGTCTGGTGATGAAAATGAAACACAAGGAAATACACATAAGAAAAGGAAACAAGAAGAAAAAGGAGTTAAATAAGGACACAAAAATGATGATAGGAGAGTGAAAACATAGGTGGAGATGTAACCAAGTATACATTGGATGAATATAGGCAAAGAGAGGAACAACGAAGAAAAGTAGATGGTGGTTTTGGAGATGAGAATGGGATGAAAAATGAGGGAAAGAAAAGGATGGGTGCACAATAAGGTGAAGAGATAAGGTAGGCATAAATCAACTTGTTAGAAGAGATTGACAAGCTAAAGTGGTGATGAGGTGGTGAATAAATAGGGGAACACAATGAAAGGAAATGAGATGAAAATAAGGGATGAAAATCAAGGTTGATAAAAATAAAAATAGAAGAATTGAAGAAAGGATATGAAGCAAGGATACTCACACAGATGTAAAAGATAAGTGAGTGTCGAGATGGAAAGAGGAAGGCTTCTCAAAGGATAAAGGCCTAGTTAGAAGCTAGTTGTGGAGGAAAAAAGGAAGATAAAAAGGATGAAAGAATGCCAAAAAGGCAAACAAGAAGAATGGAAAATGGGTATGGTGGGAAGAATTGTAAAATGATAGAGAGTGGTGGTACATGTAAATAAAAAGTACAATAATAGAAGAAATAGAATGCTTGCAAGATGCCTAATATGATGTGGAATGGGTGAGGAAATGAGAGTGATAAAGAGTGTGTGAAAAATAGCCAAGGGTGAGGGGAGATGATGAGGATGAAGAAATAATTTGAAGGGGATAAAGGGAAAGGTTGGTAACAAGGTGAAAGAGAGGCAAAAATGTAAAAGGTTGATGGGGAAGTGAACTATGAAGCATACAAAAGGAAAGGTGGTAGTGAGGTCAAAAAAGTAGAGTAGGTGGTGGCTTTATGGGAGATAAGAGGGGTCAATGAGGAAGGTTGTCAACCCTTATGTTAAAAGAGATTGATAATCTAGAAAAGTGGTTAAAAGATACTGATAAGCTGGAGGGAAGTAGGTGGTGAGGAAATAGGTATAAAAGTGGAGGAAAAAATATTAGGTGAGAAGAGAAAATAAAGTAAAGGATGCCGCTGAGCTAAGCTCATTAACTAAGTGCTACCTACGTAGTCCAAAAATACCTTAGGCCAATGTAGTTCACCCAAAAATAGGGTAAAAGCTTAAGAGGAAGTATTATATGGTGTTAAAACATAAATATGCTTAATAAATAATTAAAATCTTATTTGATGTAGGATGCCCTAAGCAAGAGGGCATGGTTAGTGATGGAAATGAGTGAGAATAAAAAGGGGATGGGAATTAATTTTTAGTGGTTTAGCTACTAGTAGAACTAAAGCAGTGCCTACATAGTCCATGAACATCAAGCCAATGTATTTCAATAAGGTTTGGGTGAGTGGTGTTCAAATTAGTTGCCCTAATTTGATGGACCACATTGGGTAGTTTGGGTTGAGGGAGAAGTTTTTGTAAAACAATAGTTTTGGGATTTGGTGAAGGTGTTGGTGAAAGTGAATGGTGTAGATTGGTAAATAGTTACCATAATGATCCCACATTTAGTAGGATGAGATATACAGATGGGAAAGGTAGGATAAATTAGAAGGGAACACAATGATAAGTACCACAAATTATCTTCAATGGAGCTAATCCAAAGAAGAGGTGGCTTTGTTAAGAGGTTACACCTTTTAAAATTATACGAGGGTAGGATTTTGGAGATAGTGTCTACCACCACAAGCTGAGTTTAAGGAGGTGGGGGTATATCTAGATCTATAGAGTCACATTGGCCAAGGTTCATCACCACTACAAGCTGAGTTTTAAGGGTAGTAGTGAAGTGATGACATGTAAAGAATTTCTTTGAAAATCATGTAGATTCTAAAAGTAAGGAAGTTAGTATCATGGTGAGCAATAGAGGATGGACCTTATCTGACCCAAGAGCTGCATGGGTAGGATAGATAAATGGTGGCCATGTATACATCCTCTATCCTAGCTCTATGGAACCAATGACTTATTGGTTTTGCTAGGTTGGGATCAAAAAATAAGAAGTTGTATGGCTGGGAGAAGGTGATTATTCCCCTTCTATAGATGACCTTTTAGCTAGCACAAAATAAAAGATGGCCATGTTTAATAAAACACTACCAATGGTTGGGGTCTAAAGTTTATATCATGTGGTAATGGGCTGGTAGGAATAAGAGGGTAAAAGGGGAAATAAGATGAATGTATTGATGTGAATTCATGGCATCCTACCTCTGATGGAAGAGTTTATACAATGGCAAGGATTTGGGAGTTACCACCACTAGCAATAGTGGCATTTTCAAAGGCATGATTGTTACAATGACAAATGGTTGGAATCCAATTTATGTCAACTGAGGTGATGGTGATAATGATGGTAATGACCACCAAGCCCACAAGGATCATAAGATGAAAAAAATAAAATAAAGTGGATGTGGATCGGATGATAAGGTCAATAAAAAGATATCTTGATAGTGCATAATGGATTTATTGAAGTGACCAATTGGATCAAGGGTGACATGTCCACATGAAAAGGTATGTAGACATGACCATTTCAAGTAGGTGTATTGTTCAAGGGAATCAATGACATCATATGACCTTCCCCATCAGTGGGATGGAAAATCATGTTGGTGAGGAAGAATGGGTAGGTACTCTTTTAAATATTCATGATAAGGATGAATGTTTATTATTGTGTTATTTGGATTTTCAGGTTATAGAGAGTATAGATAACTACACAAGGTTAATGATGGTGAATAATAGATACAATGGTGGAGATGATCAACAACCTCTGTGACCTAAAATAATCAATATGGTGAATATACAAATCTACTAGATAATACATGTAATGGTGATAATATAAGTACTATTAGATCAACAACAAGAGGAAATGTACCCAAAACCCAAGCTCGAGTATGAAATCTTACCTCCTCAATAGCAAAGAAGGAACTACTTTCTTTACATGAGGTGTGGGGCTAGAGAACATGACATTTGGCCTACTTATGGAGGGAACTCTTTTTATCCAAGGGGATGCATATTGAGGCTACAATAGGTAGTACCTATGTGAGTATAAAAACTAGAGTGAGGTGATGTAATGCATATAATGATCGATCGAGGTGAAACACCTAGATCAGAGTATGATTCTCACCCTATGGAGATGAATGTGGGAGAGGAGAGCAGAGTGCACCCTTTAGTAGTCATTGAGACAAGGAATGGTACAGATGTTAGTTCAAGGAGTAATCAAGTATAAGGATAATTGAACACAAATCTAGAGTCACCAGATAATCTATCTAATGTTTAGGTAGGAAAATAATGTATGCATATGCTTTAGGCCATGTGTAATCTAATGACTATGTATGTGTCATGCAATTCCTCACACCCTAAATAAAATATTGCATAGTTTGATGTAAACATGTACAAAATGTGTTCGATGTTATTGGTTGAATGTTATGGTTATGATTATGATTGATATGGTTATGGTTTTTGTAATCTCACTTAATGTAAAATGAATGACTATTGTTGTTGTAATGTTGGATGGTACAAGTCATGGTGAAAACATCAACCATGTACATTAAGATAAGAATAGGGCTTGATGTTTTATTTTTGACAAGGACTAAAAATAGACCCAAAGTGAGATTAGCTTAATGAATATAAGCCCCTCAAGTGATGTGCATGAGTGGTCGTTAGTTGATAAAGAAGGTTTCTTGATCATAGGGTGTCAAATAAGCTCTAAATCCCTTGATGTACAAATAATCTAAAGGGAAGATGGGTGATAGGTGGTGTGAAAGGTAATTGGTGATATGTATGATAACCTCATGTGAATTAATTACTCCTTTATATAGGTGACCTAAAAATGGTAATAAACAAGTCCATGTTGTATGATAGATGTAGACTGATTAATACAAGAAGTCTACATGTGTAAGCCGATTGTGACTTCTAGCTTATTATGCTTCCTGAGAGTCGATTATGACTTTAAAATTTGTTATGATAGTATATCCTCTAATTTATTATTATCTACGGGAAGTTGATCATGTGGGAAGATTCCAAGAAATTACTCTGGTTTTGATAAAGTTAACTTAGACATCCTTCAAGAGAGTGGTCTAAGATTAGTGACTTTGTTTAAATTTTTTGATAGTTTTCCTTCAAGGGAGCAGTCTACCTTTCATTTGGAAATTTTTATTTTCCTTTTGGGTAGCTATCCTTGAAGGAAGCAGTCTACAATACTTAATATATTGACCCAAGTAATTATTACAAGATGAAATGTGTTTAAACATGGGCCAATCTAATTAGGTTTAGAGGTTTCCCTTTATGAGGTTGAAATTTTAACATGGGAAGGTCAATGATATGTGAAAGGGTGTGGTTTTGAGAGATAATGACCATGGGATTCCATCTTGTTAAAGATGATAAGTATCCATGGGAACCATGCTATGGGTAGAGATGTGGTACCCATAATTAGGATTAGGCTCTAGCTATGATGGTTAATCACATGGTTCTATGTTTTATTCAATTATCTTCAAGAAAAGAGGAGAGAGATGGGTGGATGTTAAAATATCATAATTAAGGAATGAGCTTAAGTAAAAAAGAGTGAGCTTGATCCTTATTTAAAAGAAAAATAGACATACATGTGAAGCATTGAGTGGCTCAGGTTATAGTTTATCTTCGAGAGAGGATAAATGATAAGCTCCTAAGCCAATTAAAATTAATATTTCCTCATTTTACATTTCTTCATGTTGGTTGCATGTCAATTTTACTTTAGGACAAGGTCTCTAATATTGAAGTCTTGAGGTTTGAGGTAAAGTGGTTAGGTTTGATGGAGATGGGTAATCTCCAATGGTTTTATGGGAGAATTTGTATCCCAAATAGGTCAGATGGTGTCCAAATTTGTTTCCCCAATTTGATAGACCACTTGGTTTAGGTTGGGTTGATGGATAGGTTTGGTTGATAGGTTGAGGAAAAAAAATCCAAGGGTTAGTTCAGTTAATGGTTAAGATATGGTTAGAGTTAATAAATGGTTAAATCTTTATGGAAGGAAAGTTCCCCCAGTTTACTCTTTGCATGGGTGGGGAAAAGATCCCAAAGTGAAGGTGTTTTTGGTTGGGTTTGGTTAGAATGTTGAGGGTTTGAAGGTTATGTCTATGGAATGGACATTTTAGCCTTTCCGTTATCATTTTATTGGACTTAAGAGTGGGTAACCCTATAGATGGTGTGGATAAAAGGAAGTGTTGGTTTAGATGGTTGCTTTGGTTCCTCCATACTCTTAGGCGAGAATGGGGGAATAGGAAAGTGTTGGGTAGGTCTGGTTGATGGTTGGGTTGGTAATGGGCTCAAAGGAGGTTCATTTGATAACATAGTATCCTTTCCATAAAGCTAGTGGATAATGGTTTTAAGAGACTTGTAATTTTTTGTATCATGGCCAAAGATCCTAGGGTAAGACCACACATTGTGGTTATTATACCATGATAATTTTGGGTGTGAAGGGTCGAAAGTTTTGATAGGGTCAAAAGTTTTGATAGGTGGTAAGTTTAATGAAGATATTTTAAATAAACTTTGCAAAATGGTTGAATAGGATTTATGCAAAGGTGTTGGAGGTGATAGGTTTTTAGTTTTAAGAGCCTTCTTAATTTTAGTTTTTACTATGAAAGTTATGGGTGGTAGGGTAGTTTTGGTTTATCAGTTCGGTTGGGATGGCTTGGTTAAGGGAGGTTCATTTGATAGCATATTATTATCATATAATCTATGTATAAGTGATTGGAGATATTTATAATGTTATGTGTTATGTCCACGTGTCGTATGGCATGCATAGACTAAGCTAGCATTAAACCATTTTGGTTGAGGATGTGAAGGGTCAAAAGTTTCTGACATGTTGGAAATGTTTTAGAGGCGGTAAGATTAAAGAGGAGGTTTTCAATAAAATTTTTAAAATGGTTGAATAGATTTTAAGTAAAGGAATTGGGGGTGATGGATTTTTGGGCTTTGGAGTGGGAGCCTTCATAGGAGTAGGCTTTACCCTGGAAGTTTTTAGTTGTGGAATAGTTTTAGTAGTTTGGTTATGTTGGGTTTTCTTGTTTGGTTTAGAAGTAGAATATTTAAGAGAAGGGGGGACATCAGTCAATTTCGAGATGGTTTAGGAGATTCCACCCATTTAATAGGTTTATTCAATGTTTTATTTGATATACTTGATGGATTAAGGTCCAATTTCAAATATTGGTGAGCTATGATAGGAATAGGAAGTATTCCTATATTCTTGATGGGTTTGGTCAAAGAGGTGTAAGGGTATTTATCAATTTTAGATGGAAGTGGGTTGGATGTTTCCCTTATGGTTTTGGAGGATGGAGTATCTAAGGATGGGGTTGAGATAGTGATAGGTTTGAAGGTGGATTAAATTGAAGCTAAGGGTTCTTATTTGTTTTGATAGGGGAGGCCAAGATGATTCCATAAAGTGGCTCTATCGAGATTGGGTTGAGAAGTAAACTCTAGGTAGCTTTGTACTAGCCTAGAAAAGGTCTTGTAGATAGGTTTGGTTCCTTTATCATTTATTTCAAATCTTAAACTATTGGTTGGAGAAGAGTGAAAGGTTTCCCCATTTTTTTTTTGGTGGAAGGTTCAAAATTTAGAGAAGATGTTTCTTCCATAGATGGAGTGGATAAGGTGACCTTTTCTAAAGGAATGATTTCCAAAGGAAGAGTCGGTGAGTTTGTGGTGGGGGAGGAAGGTGAAATGGTGTCAAGTGAAAGGAAGGGAGTGGTTAATTCCTTTGTTTGGTCATACAAAGGAATGGGAAGTGATTCCCCCACTTCAATGAGTGGGGTGGAAGAAGTAGTAGTAATAGGTTTATCAATAATAACATTGATCGTGTGCACCTCATAAGTGTGAGATGATTCCGGTTGGCTTTGATTCACTAAAAGGGGAAGTAGAAAAGATTGTTTGGTTTCCTTAATTGTTATTTTTAAAGTTTATACTTGGTCAATAAGTGGATTGGTTAAGGTTGGTGATATTATAGTTTCTTCAGTTGTAGGTTTACTAAGGGCCAAAAGAGGGTGTACCAATGTCTCAATTATCACATTAGGGTGTGAAATTTTTTGTAAGTTATTTGGTTAGATTGAAGAAGCTAGTTGGTTTGATAGGTTAACAAATTGGTTGGATTGATAGGTTGATGGAAATGTTGGTTGATCATTTTAGGGTGATGAAATTGATTGGGTTAACAAGGTGGGTTGAGGTTGATATGATGGTTGAGGGAAATGGCCTAAGCTTTAACAAGGTTGGGGTGATTGAGATGATATATGTTGATAGGTTATTAGTTGGGCATGATAATAATTAAGTGGATGATGATATGCCATTGGTTGGTTGTAAGTGAGGTTTTATTGATCATGGATACCAGGAATATATGGACTAAGTTTTGACTCTAATCTAGTTATCCAGTCTGTTATCACTACAACAAACTCAGATGGTAGTTCAGGTGAAGGTTGATAGTTTTTGGGTTGGTTGAAGTTGTATTTTGATGAGTTATAGGTAAGGTTAGGTTGATTTTAGACAAGGCTAGGTTGGTTATAAATAGGATTGGGTTGGTTTTAGACAAGGTTGGGTTGATTTTTGGTAAGGAAGAGAGCATAAGTGGCTTGTGATGCAAGGTACCACTTTAAGGCAAAATGATTGATATCTAAGATCCTATAAATGTTAGGATCTCCATTAGATAAAATAGTAAATATATCCATTGAACAATATAGCAGAGGTGAAGTATTGTAAAATAGGTTCTTGGTTGGTTTAATTCTTCAATTTGCAGTATGGTAAAGACTATGTGAAGAATGGAGAGATATGAAGTTCACACCTCAAACAAGAAGTAAGCAAAAGAAAATATTAAAGGAAATAAAATAATATACTAAGATATGTTAAATCTTAGATTTTTAATTATAACTCTTTTGGATTATACCTTAGAAAGTGCGAAGAGCAAATCTGGTTTGTAGAAAAGGTCCTAAACTAGGTAGTCTATGTTTAGTTTTGGGTTGTGTTTAAGTACTCAAGAAGAATTCTATATTGGTTTGAGTACATGGCTTGGTTTTAGATTTCTCCCCTCACTCCATGACCTTATAGCCAGTGCAGGTGCTTAGCCAATATATATTGATTACCAAAGTTTATACTTAACCAGAGAGCTGAGTTGGTTATCCTCTTGGTGATTAAATCCATGTACAATAATCGAGAAAGGGTAAGGTGATCCGATAGGTGATGAAATCCTAGTCAAGCCTTGTCTAAAGTGAGTTTTATGTTTTTTTTGGTGTAATTTGTTTGGTTGTGTAATATTTTTTAACTACGATTAATTTACTTTTCCTTTAATTAATCTAGGTGAACTAATTAAGCAAACAAACAAATGATGTATGCAGTTAATTTTAACCCAAAGCAAAAAAAAATATGATTTATTTTTATGAAAATAAGAAAATATAAAATTAACCTAAATGCAACATGAAAATTCAACCCTAATCCTAGGATGAATGCTCTTTTTATTTTATTTTTAGAAATGCAAAAAAAAAAAATTACTCTTTTTTTTCTAAATAAAAAAGCTAAAACTTATGTTTTGAAAGAGATGGATGATTAATTTTAATAAGTAAAATCACATCTAAATGAAATTTTAATAATTAAAATAAATTTCCTAAAACAACTAATGAACCCAATAAAACTCAAGGGTCCCACTTGGCGTGTCAAAATGTTTCTATCCAATTTTTTATTTTTCTTGACTGTGAAAAGAATTAAAAAATAGTTAAGAAGGGTGTGGAAGAATACCTGTTAAAGTGTGCACATTGGATCCAAGTGATTGTGGAGAAATTATTTTTTTCTTGAGATGATGACCTAAAAATAAGAAAATACTAAAAGAAACTTTTTTGTTAGATAAGTAGATGGGTGGATTGCCTAGCATGAGCTAGATCTTAGAAGTGAATGTTTTCTAGGAGGTTGTCAATCCACCTACTTTAAATAGTTGGTTGAGACGGTAAAATAAATATATTATTGAATTGAATTCTAAAAAAATTGAATTAAAACTATAAAACAACTAAATTTAATACAAGATAATTAAATGCTTTGCTAAGTTAACAAAAATAAAGCAACTCGTTTGGTTATACTAATGCTGAAAATTGGTTAAGGCAAAATGGTGGTTTTCGTTTGGTTTATGACAAGAGTCAAAAGGAAATTATAAGGTTTTAATTGAGTTGTTAAATTATTGAATGGGTAAATTATAGTCAATAAATGAAAGATAAATCATAAAAGGTGTTATAAGGTCAAGAGGTCAAGATGGTAAAGAGGCAAAAGGGGTAAATGGTCAAGGTGGTAAGAAGGAGGTAAAGGGAGAATGGAAAAAGTAGTAAATGGATAAGAGGGTAGGGAGTTAAATGGATTAAAATAGAAGATTAAAATTGGATAAATTTGTGAGGTTAATAAATTTAAAAGGCCAAGAAATGAAAGAAATGAAATATAATAAAGCAAACAAATGTTACCTTGATGATTGATGAAGATGGTTGATTAAGATGTTGTTGTTGATGGAGCTTGAGGCAATTTTGGTAGAGCTTCGTTGCTTTGATATTTTACCTTCCAATATTATTATGAACTCCTTAAAAAAATTTCAACCATATATTAAGAACCAAAGACTAACTTCCCACTTAACCTTTGGTTAAGGAGAGGTGGGGTATTTATAGCATTTGATGTGAAGAAACATGCCAAAATAGAGGAATAGTGAATCCATTCAAATTTGCCCAAGTGTGGATCATAAATAAGTCAAATATAATTTTTTTGGGATTATTACCTTGATCTTAATTCTCCCATTTGGGTTGGTGTGTTTTCCACCTTGCACACGAATCCAATTCTGAATGGAAATCATGCACATGGGTTTAAATGAGACCAAAGACTTTTCACCACCCTTTATTATATTCATCCAAGCACTTAAAGATATGGATCAGAAAATGTGGCACCATTTTACATGTTGTACCTAAATTATTCAAGGATGAGGTTGGTGGGGATTCCCATTTGGGTTGGTGAGTCTACCATTTGGGTTAAGAAGTCAAAAATGGGTGCCCTTTGTATTTAAGGAGGTAGGTATCTCATTTTGAAGACTAATTTCATGTGTGGAGGTGAAATATATTTTGAATGATGTACCTTTAAGGAAAATTTAACATTATTTAAAGGATGGATCCTTATGATGCTTAAATGAGGTCATTAAGCACATTGGGAAAGGGTCCCAAGTGGGGTATGATGTCCCACATCAGGCCACATCAATTCTAAGCCATGTCACTTGACATATAACATTTCATGTCACTTTCCATGTCACATGCCATGTCATATGATTTTCCACTCACCATGTCATATTCCATGTCATCATGAATAGTGATATTGGGTCCGACAGTGAATAGTGATAGTGAATAGTACATTCAAATAGTATTTTTGAATAGGTGAATAGTTATTTGGTTAGATTAAGAGGGGTTGGTTAAGGATTAATAAGGTTTAAGGGTTCATTATGGGGATTCTAAGGAATTTAGTCATTGAAAACTATTAGTGTGTAATTTTTTAGTGTTTACAACTCTCTATGGGTACCAAAACATGTGGTATCTTCAGAGGCTATTGTGTACTATCCACCTGAAAAAATGGGAAAAAATCAATATTTTTTTGTTATGTTTGAATTTTTTTTTTGGTAGTGTATATTAGCCATTGATTTATACACATGTAGGATCTATTAGCATATAACAAACTAAAATTGATTGTTATATTGCAAAAGACATTAAAAAAATGTGAGAGGAACTACTAACCTGTTATGAAATTCCTCTTTAAACTTACCCTCCTCTTACATCAACTTCATTTCCTAGCTAACTATTGCCTACCTACTACATCAACCTTTAACTAGAATCTAGGTCTCATTTATATAAATTGAACTCAGTTCAAATTCACCTATCTATCGACTTCTACCATACTAACATTTCAATAGTGCTTAAAAAGGAAAGAACATAATAGTCTTGTGAATCAATAGATGTTATTTGAAACATCATATTTTTTTGGGTAATGCCATCATTTGATTGACTAAAAAAAGTACATTCATTTCCTTTGTCTCATATGAGATGAATCTTGGGGCTTCACCCCACTATATAAGCCTTCGGTTAATGAAGGAAGATTTGATTATTTTATTGGGTTTACATAGCTAATTATTGTAGTTTAGTCCTTCTAGCCAATGATCATTGTAAGAAAATGTATTGTTTTAAATAATCAACCTCAAAATACTAAAGCTCCAATTGGAAGAGTGTGACCTCCCATAAGCAATTTCATCTCACATTCTTGTCTACAACACTCAAATCCTTAAAAACATCATTTGCAAATCAAACTCTTTTATATTCTAATGTCTAGACCTTAAACCTATTGAATCCAATTAGCTACTTCTTGATACAACCAATTTTATGTAGATCAAAAGAAATTTTGGATAAAATCAATCCCATAAAATTTAATCTTGTTTTTAATTTTATTTATTACCAAATGAAAATTTATGCCTTCAGAATCTATGTTACCAACTTGAATTTCCTCATGGCAAAGAGGGTCTTTAAATTTGGCATCGATAACATTAGTATTGGGGCTAATTTTGGAACGTGATTAAAGTGGATTTTTTTTCAAGGAAGGAAACTCTTATAGAATTTAAATTCTAGTTAGAGAGTCATTTATAAGATCCTTGAAGGATTGGAGAGGAGACCATGAAGAGTAATCCAGTGCATCTATATTTATCATCATGGAAGTTGATCTATAAGATGGGTGTTAGGAAGATACTTAGCCATGACCAAATGGAAAGAGAAAATAAATAACATGTGGAAATTATAGGAGGTGAAAATTTAGGCAATAAATAGATAAGCTTACACTTTGTTTATTTGTATTTTTCTTGCATATTTTAGCAAGTATAATGGACTCTTTTTAAAACTCTACATGGCCCTATGATTTTGTGTGTGTTTTGAGAGTTTGGATTGAGTGTTTTAACATTTTTAATCCAAATGAGTATGTTGAGGATAATGTTTATTAGAAACAAATTGAATAACTATAGGATGATATAAGGTGAGTGTATCTCCTCTTATATTATTCTATTTAAGGGGATTGAAGACATAAGTTGCATTATCTGAGATAAAATATCTGATGATGATTTGTTTCCCATAACCTTTAATGAATTATCTCCAAACCATGAGGTGTTTTTCACTAGTATTATTAATAAAGATAATGTTTCCACATTTTAACAATTGTTTGATATCTTCTTATTTGAATATATGCAAAAAAATAATAGGTTATAGAGGGATATAAAATATGTCTCATTGATATTGAAAAATAACAAGAAGAATTATCCAAAGAAGCATGAAAATAACAATTTTAATAATCACCATCAAGAAATTTGTGGAGAGGCTTCTACATCCAAGAGAATATTCGATAAATCTAGAGTGGTGTGTTTTTACTTTTGATAAAGAGGGCATATGTTCAAAGATTATCCTAAAAATAAGTTTGATAGTGGAAAAGGGTTGGGTCAACAATGTGGCAAGGGTCGACTCCCATAAGGTAATGTTTTTTATGGATTTGATGAGTTATCAAAAAATGTATAATCTTTATCATTGTTATTTGATCTTTGTTCTAATACATCTCATAGAGATTTTTGGTATATGGATATGGTTCAAGAAATAACATGTCTCATGATAAGAACCTATTCAAATAACTTAAGTAGAGAAACTCTAGAGAATCTATGTTATTTGGATAATATCGATCCCATAAGGTTAAACGAATAGGAATTGTTCCTACTTAGATGCAAGTGGAGGTATAGCCTAGATACAAAAATATTTTGTATGTTCCCACTCTAACAAAAAAGATATTTTCTTTGAGAGTTTTTTTTATCTTAAAATGAAAGATATGCTTACTAAAGGTAGTTTTATATTACAATATGGTATAAAATGGAAGTAATATAGTTTTTTACAAAGGGATGAGAGATGGTGGTATATAAACTAATTAAAAGGATTGTTAATCATTGAACATTCTTGCATAATGATGGAATGCTTTTGAAATTGTGGCATATAATAAATTTTGTCATTTTAGTCTTTATATCTTGAAGAGAATAAATAAAATGGTAAGAGGATTTTTTTCAATTTTGATGTAAACAAAGGAGGTTTATGCGATGTACTTATTATGATAAAACATCGCATTAATCCCTTCTTGTAAAACAATAAAAAACACAATTGGAATATTATTGACCTTGTTCACTTTAATGCTTATGGAGAAATGAGTACCACTTCCATTTCTAGGTTCTTGTATTTTGTAAATCTAATAGATGATGATTCTATTAGGTGTCAGATATATTTTATGAAGAAAAAGAATAAATTTTGTGAGGGGATATATCTATCCAAATCTTTGTTAGTAGATGTTCCTGAGAAACCCATTAGGAAATGTCAATGTTTATTGAAGTATGAAGCAAAATACATGGTCAGAATTTACATAGAATTATGACATAGGTATAGTATTCATCATGTTTAAGATTAGTAATTGTCCATATATACACAAAATTAATTATATATAACATGAATTATTATTTTGTTATTAAATAAATTTAAATAAAACAAAATATAAATTTGCACAAATAAGTACATAAAACTTTTAAAGAACCATGAATCAATCTCTATATTAATATCTTATCTTTTGGTAATTTCTTCCATTATATTTAATAAATATTTATAGACATAAAATGATTTTTTGGTTCACATTATAACCTTTCATTTATTCCTATGAAGGAGTACATTTATGTTCTACAATATTTTGTTATACATACATAGGATGAATACATACAGAATGATATACATTATTAAAAAAAAATTATTCATTATAAACTCATCATGTATGTACACTATGATTTTTTAGTCTTATGTCCAATACCAATACTTTCATGGACTTAAATTATTATCTCATCTTGGGAAAAAGTCATAGGAAGTAGTCCTAAGACTAGAGTTGGTAGAATTTCTTACAAAAAAATGGGGTTGGTCTAAATTAATACTTGTGGTAACTACTCCATTTACCAATTTTAACTTTGTATGCATTACATAACTTTCATTTTAATTTTTCAACTAAGTAGAATACCAATCTAACACCATTTATGGGTTTTCAATAATTTCACCTTTTTCTTAATACTTATTATCTTCCCTACTTCTCCATGACTCAAAATTTTAGAACTAAGAACATCACAATACCTAGAGATATGGAGGAGGAATGGAATATACTAAAATAAATAGAGGAGGTTGTGAAGAAGGTGTTTAAACTAGAGATATTGTTGATGATTTTACTATAAAATAAGATGGGATTGCTAGAGTCATTGAATAAGTCATAGCTACAAAATTGGTTACCAAAAGCATTTATATTGGAAAGATTGTTGGCTTGGAAACTTTGGAAACATTTTTATCTTAGATCTCTTATTGGAGTTGGGTGGGTGGAATGAATTTTGTCTCCTCAATGATTTATATAATTAAACTCTATATATGGGATAAGTCATGATTAAACATCTTATAATTAAGGAGGACTTATCACACCATAGTAATTAAAGTTTACAAAGGAGCTTGGAATTCTATGATATTTTTTATTTCATCATCCTTTTCTATATTGATGGTGGACCTACTCTAAGATAACTTCATATGACTCTTTTGTTCTAGCTCCTCTAGCCTATCTACATGTTAATAGATTTAGATGCTATAAAATGTGTTGTGATACATCTTATTCAATCATGTGTGCATCTTCTTCATCCCATTTTATCTTATGTCTATCGAATCCTTCATCTCATAATCCATTTGAGAAAGTGTAGTTGTTTGGTCCTCCATTGTTGCTTTGGCTTTGTCATCTTTGGTGAGCTCCAGGTTTACTTCCATCCATGTGTTGGTGAGTTTATTCTTCTATTAGAGCATGTTAGGAGTAAAATATTGATCTTAGAGCATAGTAGTTTCCAATACTTGCTCATATTCCTCTAAGAGATCAAATATAACCTTGTTTATATTATCCAAGTCTTGACCTTGCATTTAAAATTATTATAGCTTATGTGTAACAAGCCTAGACATAACGTTTCTCTTCGGACATGACCTAGTCACCCAAGACTTGAGTCACCAATGTAGGACATGTATTATCAATGATTTTCCTAGCCTTATTGAGCTAAAGATGCAACTCTACATTTTTATCTCTTAGATGGATTGTGTCCTATTCAAAATTTGATGCCTTATGTGTAATGGAATCTTGAAACATAATGTTTCCCTAAATATAATATTCTAAGGATAATTTGATCATATCAAGTGATGATTATTGTGATGTCATGGTTAAATTTAGTACATAAAATGACACTATTTCTAGCAATGATTGTTGTCAAATCTATGCCCTAATAAGTATGAATGGTATACATTATGTTATAGGTGCTTGGACATTCCAAACACATTTACTATATATTTGAGGTATATGTTGTAAGGTTTCCTCTTATGTTCCTCCTTGGGTTGATCTTGATCCTTGTGATGTCTCAAATGTTGCTCAGCTTTGGGGTATAATCCTTTTCATCCATTGTTTCTAACTACTCATTTGTGACTTCATTAAAAAAAATCATCTCTTGTTCATATTTTTATTTAGAATCTACCACTACTTATGTCTTAGCCTCCTTGGCTACTTACTCATCTTTCTATGTAGCTAGAAGAGACACTTGGGATAATGGGACTATATATCTTGCAATGATATATATATATATATATATACCCACCATCACTATATGGGACCCATTTTCTACCTATATATGGGACACTCGACCCCCTATATAGAGGGATATATAGAATCAAAGGTAGTGTATAGGTTGATATAATTGATATAGATATAAATGACTTTTTGGATGGCTAAACACATATATAGGGCCTCTCCCCATCCTTATTAATTGACCTAGGGCATAGTCAGGGTTGGATATAGGTAATTTTTACCTTGAATCACCCTCCAAACTTAAGTTAGGAGAGAGAAGGCCTCTACTCTTAGGAGTATTTTACTAAAGTCTAACCTCCATTCTTTATTTTCCTTTTAGCCTAGCTCTATTACATAAAACTCCCTATCTATATATATCTCTATGGCCTAGCCATTAAGTGTTTTAGAGATTATAATTTATATGTTATAGGTTAAGGTTATAGATTATGGGTAGTAGTTAGAGGTAGGGATTAGGGGTTATGGGTTATTTGATAGGGTTTAGGGTTTTGAGGAGTAGGAGTAAGGAATTAAGGTTTAGGACTTAAGGTCTTAGATTTTAAGGGTTTAAATTTTTAATATTTAGGATTTAGGATTACAGATTGGTGTAGGGATTAGAGGTCAGGGTTAAGGGTTAAGGTTTTAGGGGTTATGATTTTGTATTCTAGGTTTAGGGGTTTGTGTGATTGAGGGATTTAGGGTTTCAGGTTTTGAGAGTTTAGTATTTAAGTATTAAGGGTTTAGCTTTTAGATTTTAGGGTTTTAGGGTGTAGGGTTTTTATTTTGGTGTTTAGGTTAATGTATGTAATAAATGTTTAGGGTTTTAGGGTTTAGGGTTTTAGGTTTTAGGAGTTAAGGTTTTTGGATTAAGGTTTTAGGGTTTGGTTTTAATATTTAAGTTTTTGATGGTTTGGGTTTTGCATTTGGATTTTGGATTTTTGTGGTTTATTGGTTTAGGATTTAGGGTTTAAATGTTTTTGGATTTAAGGTTTATGGTTTAATGTGTTTAGGGTTTTTTAGGTTTTGGTTTTATGGTTTGGTAATTAAGTTTTATGCTTTTAGGTTTTGGGGTTGGAGTTTAGGGTTTAGGGTTGGGGGTTTATAGCTTAAAATCTATAATTTATGGTCTAGAGTAAGGGTTTAGAGTTCTAGGGTTTTGGTGTTAGGTGGTTAAATAGGTTTTATGGTTTAAGGTTTAGCATTAAGGGTATAGGTTAAGGGTTTAGGGTTTAAGGTTAATAATTTAGGGTTCTAGGGTGAATTAACAATTTTGGGAATAATTAAAAATTTTATTCCTAATTAATTAAATGTTTGAGTAGTAAAATTAGTGAAGAAGCATGAAATAATTACCCTATTAATTTGTGAAATTTATTGATAATTTGAGATTTTATAAAAATAGTAATAAGAGGGATAAAATAGGATTTAGATTAAACTATGTTAAACTAATTGACACAGAAGCTGGAATTCACTATGTAGGCCTAGGACACTATCCCAAATAGGATTTTAAATTTCATTATCTAATTGGATAGGAGTGTCAAATGTGTATATGAGTGGCACTGATGTTCTAGTCCTTTTTCAGTGCTATTATCCTAAGGATCTAATCTTTTTGGGTTTTCTTTGATAGGTCTGTGTGACCATATCTCTAATGTTTTGGCAAATGGAAGTTTGTAGAGCTCCCTATAGAGCATACTTTATCTTCAAACCCTATCTTTCATTGTGCTTTGATCAATTTTAGAAAAGATGGGGGTTAGTGTGTGTAAGATTCACTAGACATGGATCCACACCCCTTACATGGGCATGTTGTCTACACACCAATACTCCAAAGAGGGATCAAGCCATATGTAGTTCTCCATTTGAATGTTCTTGGTGTAATTTTTATATTAGAATGCAAAGAAATGTTAAACTAGGTCTGATTGAGACGAGTAGGGATTGGTGTAAATATTTAGATGTGCTTAGGACTATATTATATGGCTATATGTAGAGAATAGGAAATATTTACCTAAGTGGTTTCACTTGTATTATTGCTTGCTTGATAATTTTTTCAACCCCTTCCAAATGATCTTTGAATGGTATTTTATAGGGATCTATTGGTCATGGGTTGAATGTGCTCATGTTAGATTGACAAGGAGAAGGATGGGGAACCAATATAAATTGACCATTGGGACCATAAATGAGATTGGAAAATAATGCCAAAAATAGACAATAGTGGCAATGATGATCTTATCCTAGTTGGGTGTTATTATCCTAGGCTTATAGGACCTAGGGGATAGATTAGTCATGAAAAGAGAGTCTTAGAATAGCCAGGGTCAAGTCTAGAAGGCCATGGATGACTATGGATTAATGAAAATAAGCCTATGAGGGTTATGAGAGTAAGTAAGAGGGACCTAAGGGTTAGGTGTCATTATCCATCTATAAGTTACAATTTTTTTCATTTATATGACTACATTTCCCCCCCCCCCACTTTATTCTAATGATGTAGCAAAACAAAATACTATGATAAAGGAAAAAGATAAAAATGTACTTAAACTTACCTATAAGGGTGAAGCTCATGAAGCTATGTGATACTAGGTGTACATAGAGAGAACATGGTGTGAAGTGAGAATATACAAGAGAAAATAAGAGTAGATTAGTTCTGACTAGATATGTTATATCTAAAATAAGAATGTAAAAATATGGGTAAGACAGAAAGGAAGAGAAAGGAATGAATACACCTCGCTCAGTATGTATACCAATACAAAACGTATTTTGATGTTCACTAATGCTAGATATGTTGTACCAAAAGTAATATCATGAATGAAGCTAAGTGCTCAATTCCCTAAAGAGTGTCTCAAGAATGCAAAGCTTGGCCCTTTGTCTCCATCATCTCCCATTAAGTGAAGGTAGGTGGTCATGCATGTGTTGATTTATGTTTGGAATATGTGTCCAATCCCTCTGAATAGGTGGCTCATGAATACTAAAGCTAGCTAGTCCTTTGGATCCATCATTAACCCATGAAATGAAGTTATGAATTGATATAGATATGAAATGTATGTCATATGAGATGGATCTAAAGCCCATGAATGTACTATGAACTGATAATGTTGACATGGATAGCCAAATGTATGCTAGAAACTAGGCCACTCTTGGCCACTTTGAAAGATGGAGATTAGGCTTGTATGAAAGTCAGTATGAAATTGAGAATCTAGCTTATGTGGAAGCCACTTAGGAAATTATAAACTTGGAAATGTGGACATTAAGATTTTATGAAAGCCACTTTGAAATTGTGTCAACCACGAGTAGATGTAATAAGGCATGCAACTGTTAAGAATGATTGGGTAATGTTGAACTCAAATAGATAAGAAAATAAATATTCCAAACACATTGCCCTTAATCACTGGTGTCTAGAACATGGATTCTGATTTGGAAGTTATACCAATTATCATATTTAAAAATGGAAGTGAGATCCATCATGTCATGCATGATGCCCCTTATATCTATATTATCTTAGTAAAAGGTGTACTAAAATTGTTGATTATGAACTAGTCTAGCTGTGCAAATTTGTAACTAAACCTACATTTCTACCTACTCTAAAAAAATCTAGTTTTTCTACTATTTGGACACGAGTGCTAGAAATAGACAATAGCACCACCAGTGATGTAATCCATTCTCAATGTTCTTATCCTAGGCTAAATCTGATGACTATTCTAGATTCTTGACTATTTGTCTAGTCTATTCTGTCTAGTTTGGTGTTTGGTTGCTATTCTGAGTGTTCTAAAACTATATTTTTTGATTGATAGGATATACGATCTCTATGACAAAACCCTTATGTTTTTTCCCCTCTTTTGAAGGTAGGAATGGATACCCTACAATGACTACCCTTAGAATAAAGAGCCATATAAGTGTGTTATGCTGGAAAATATATGATATAGCAATGATAGTTGATAAGATATCTCAAGATGTAGCATGGTTTGTATTGAGAGATTGTTAGATCAATAGGGGTATGCCTAGATAGATATATAATGTAAAAACATGTACAATGTACTGAACTAGAATTAGAAATGTTGGTTATTAGTTTTCATGGAGGGATGAAGCATAATGTCCATCATGGCATTCAAGAAAGCAAGGTAAATGCATGATATAGATCATGGCATTAAAAACACTAGATACGTAAACAGGAAAACAAGCACACAAGGCTAGAATCAAGACACATACAAGAGGTGGACAGGAGCCAAGAAAATAAGGGATATGGGCACATGTCACTCAAACTAGAAAGTAATCATACAAGGCATGTTCAAATGCCACATACACATACAATTAGAAACAAGTAAGTTGGCATGAAAGATGTAATCACATAGAATATTACAAGTAAGGGACATTGGAAAATGTCCAAAGGCACACACATGAATAGAAGCAAAAGACATTGGCAAATGTCCTAAGGCACATACATGAAAAGAGTATAAATTGGGAATACAATCACATCAAGCTATGCTAAGAAATAAAAGAAAGCATGTATAATAACTAGAAATACAAGCACATCTAACTAATCAAAGCAAGAATATGAATGTATACAAGACATGTTATTAAAATAATAGGTATATGCTAAGAAATACACAAGTGTTATATACTATTGGAATGTTTATATAGCAATCTATGCAAGCTAGTAAATAATGAACATCATTATGATAACTAGAGTTTGTGGTGTAGGAATGACATAACCTAGATTGTGTAGTCATGTAGAAGATGCCCCCAGTGGGTAAATATATTAAAGTATGTCTCTAATGTAAGAGTAGGATGCCCCCTCAATGGGTAGAGTAAATCAATCAAAGATATGGATGTCACTAGACACACTCAAATAAGATCAATTGAAGCATAGTAATTTATATAAAGTGACAAACCATAAAAATAAAACAACAAATGTATGTCTAGCATAATAATAGCAATGTAAAGCATGGACGATGCATACAATTGCAATAATTTTGGTGTTTTGACATATGTTGAATATTTTTGTCTTTTGAGATGTGATGAGCTGTGGACAATCAATAATGAGTATACTATGTACAAGTAATGTGAAAAGAAGATATGTATAAGGAATCATAAATCAACTATATACAACTAAATACTAAGAATAAATGATACTAACCAATGAGTCTCATGGGAGGCTCCCTATCCTAGTATCTTATATCAAATAAAGGAATAATGTGTTATTATGAAGCATGAGGGAACTACTGTGAATATGACTTGGAATATCTAGATTCATTGTCGGTATCTTAGAAGTCACAATAAATTATGTTGTTCCACTCATCATTATCATTTTGATTTTGAACCCATGAAATGCTAGTGTTGAATTTTATTTTATCTGGATATTTTCTTTTGATAAATTATTCCTATGAATGATTTACCTTAGGATGTTCAATAAATCTTAAACCTTGGTGACAAACATTATCAACTACTAGAATAGAATTATTAATGCCTTGAGTATGCTTACCCAAACCTTGACCTTGACAATCAAATTATTGTAGATATTTTTGACCAAACCCATACTACTTTGAAAGTTGAGCCTCATTTTGGAGAGGTATATTTACATCCTTTTCATGCTTTATCTGTGCTTTTGGAACTATTTATTGTTCTAATTTTACTTTTTGATCCTTTTTTTTGTTTTGAGATATGCTTTGGTAACCACTTCTGTATTATTTATAAATTTTACCCTTTTTGAATGTGTTCCTATGTCATTATGGAGTGTTTGACTGATTTACCTTGTATAGAGTCCTCATTAGCAAATATTTTATGTATGTCTAATTTTAATGCCAAACATGAATTTGTGTGATGCCCATGCATTCTATGATATGGATAATAATATCTTGATCTTCTCACTAGATGTAGAGGAGATAGTTTGATTAACTTAGATTTAATCATTTCCTTTAGTACCTCACTTGAGATCTTTTTTTATATTTGAATGTTTTTTGAATAACTAGATGTAGAGTTACTTTGTCATGATTTCTTGTTTTGATATGTAATATTGCTTACAACCAATTGACTAGGTGAAGGTACATATACATGATTGACAATAGGGTGCCTTTGAGGTTGTTGTATTAAAATCTAATTTTCCAATGTTGTGGTCTTTTCATGTAATAGATGATTGTCCATTTGTAAATTTAAAATTAACTTTCTTATACTAATGATTTGATCCCTTATAATTTCATAAGTGTATACCCTAGTTGTTTCAGATTGAACATGTAAGAATAGATGTTGAAGAGGATTTGAAGAAGCTATAGGCTAAATGTATGCATTAGGAACAATAGTATAGCTTGCCTCAGCTTTTGGAGGGGTGATAGCATGGACCTAGTTAGAGGTAAAGTATTTATCACCCTCTTGAGGGAGAGGAGGAGAAGGGATTTATTTCCTCTACATGAAATATGACAATGAAACAAGAGTAGCCAAGGAGGCATATACATCTAGGTAGAAACCATGTATATGGTATGAAATGCATGTAAGTGGAGTTGTAAGTTGTATAGCAGTATGATTGTAAATAATATTCCACATGAGGGATAGAAAATAAGGGATAGAAAGCATGGAATTGTGAACTAATGCATAAAGAACTTTTACAAGTGCTATGATAAGTCTAATATGTGTAGCAAGATAAACTTGAAAAAATTTCCATATAAGAGATAGAAAGAAAAAGGTAGAGAGCATGGAATTTTTCATTAATGTGTAAATATATTTTAATTGTAACATAATATTTTGAACATGTTTAGAAAAATCAAGTTGGAAATTATTTTGCATGAGAGAGAGAGTATACAAAAGAAATATTGAAATCGTGTGCATTTTTAGCAATAAATTTTGTAATATCATATTTTATTATGAAACATAAGCATGAAATACAAATAATAAATATTTCTATTAACATATGATAAACTTCAACATTCATGTACATGATAGGACTAATGATGGTTTCCTTATTTTGTGTAAGAAATGCAAGAAATAGTTGTAAAGAAGTGAAACCCATTTTTGAAAGATGATTTTAGAATATAAGGTGATATCTCAAGAAGAAATGGGACCTATTATGAGAAACTAGGATTTTAACAAATATCTATTTTAAAAATTACTTTAAATTTTGAAATTGAAAGTAAATTTCTGAGTGAGATATGCAAGTAAAAAAATTAGAAATTTATTGGAAAATTAGCGATTTAATGGGATCTAGTAGATGCAACTAGGGTTTTTGAAAAAAAAATATTTTTGAAAATTAATATTGAATTTTGAAATTTGGGTGGATTTTATGATTTTAATATGCTAATAAAAATTCAAAAAATTATTGGGAAAATACTAGGACTTAGTCTAAACAACTAGGGTTTGAAAGTAAATTATTTTAAAGTTACTATGAAATTTTAAAATATAAAGCTAATTTATAACTTTTTTATGTATGTAAAAAATAAAAAAAATAGATGAAAAAACAATATGAAGTTTACCCTAGGGTTTCTAGGGTTTTTATGTGCAAATGAAGTCATGTTCATGAAATGATTTAACAATTTTGGGAATAATTGATGTTTTAATTCCTAAATAATTAAATGTCTGATTAGTAAAATTAGTAAATAAGCATGCAATAATTACCCTACTAATTTTTGAAATTTATTAATAATTAGCGATTTTATAAAAATAGTAATAACAGGGAGAAAATAAGACTTAGCTTAAACTATGGTAATCTGATTGGGATATAAGATATAATTCATTATGCAAGCCTAGGACACTGTTACAAATAGGATTCTAACTTTCATTTTCTAATATAATAGGATAAATGAAAGCTGATAGGAGTGGCACTAGAACTGTAGTCCTTGTCCAACATTTTTTTCCTAAGGATATAAACTTTATGGGTTTTGTTCGGTATGTTTGTGTGACCCTGTCTTTAAAGTTTTGGTAGCTAAAAGTTTTTAGAGATACCTATAGAGAAAATTTTCTATTCAAACCATATCTTCCATTGTGTTTTAACAAATTTTAGACAAGAGGTGGGGTTATTTTGTGTAAGATTCATTGGACATGCATCTACACCCCTTGTATGGACATGTTGCCTACATACCAATACTCTAAAGAGGGATCAAGCCATATGTATTTCTACCTTTGAAAATGCTTGGTGAAATTGTGATATGAGAATTCAAGGAAATACTAAAGTTTCTATGATTAAGATGACTAGGGATTAAAGCAAAGATTTAGATGTGTTTAGGACTATATTGGATGGCTATATGCAAAGAATAGGGAAGATTTTCCTAAGTGGTTTCACTTGTATTCTTGATTTCTTGATCATATTTTCCAACCCCTTCCAAATGATCTTTGAATGGGATTTTATAGGGATCTATTGGTCATGGGTTAAATGTGCTCAAATTAGGCCAACAAGGAGAAGGATAGGGAACCAAAATAAATTGACTGTTGGGGCCAAAAATGAGCTTGGACAATAGCATTGAAAGTGGATAAGAATGGCACCGGTGGTCCCATCTTAGTTCAGTGATATTTTCCTAAGATTATGAGACCTAGGGGGATGGATTGGTCATGAAAAGAGGGTCTTGGAATAACTAAGGTCAAGTCTGGAAGGTTACAGATGACTATGAATCAATGAAAATAACCCTGTGAGGGTCATGAGAAAAAAAAAGAGGTACTTAAGGGTTGAGTGTCATTATCCATGCTCAGGTTACCATTTTTTGCATTTCGTATGACTACATAAGGTGAAAGGTTTATCATTAAGTTCTAGGGTTTAAGGTTTATGATTTAGGGTTTAGGGTTTTATTTCTTATGACTTCAAGTTGTAGAGATTAGGTTTTTTGGTTTATGGTTCATGTTTTAGTTTTCTAGGTTTATATTTTTGGGTTTTGGGTTTGGGGTTAAAGGTTTAATGCTTATTATTTTATGGTTTTTGGATTACATTTTTGGGATTAGTGTTTAGGGTTTGACATTTAAAGTTTAAATTTAAGGTTTAGGGTTTAGAGTTCATTATTTAGGGTTTGGTTTAGGATTTATGACCTTTAGGATTTAGGGTTTAGTTTTTAATTTTTTGGGTTTAAAATTTAAGTTTTATGTATTAGGGATTAGGGTTTGTTTTTTATATTTTTGTGTTTTAGGGTATATTATTTAGTGTTCATGGTTCAAGGTTTATGGCTTAGGGTTTGGTGTTTAAGGTTTAGGTTTCAATGTCTAGGGTTCTTAGTTTAGTGTTTGATTTTTGGGGTTTTAGGTTTAGGCTTAATTGTTTAGGTAGAAATGGAGTGTACTAGGGTGATTAGCTACATTTGTGTCTAGTCTGAGTGATTTTATCATGACTACATATAGATGTCATGTATTAGTGACCGCATACCTACATGTAGTACTAGGTATGTGGTATATGTAATGTTTGAATCAATATATCATTACTATACATATGTTATAGTTCATATTCTACATGCTAATAATTTATCAATATTGATGGACCCATTGGTTATAAAACCCACAAATTATTTATGAATTCAACCTGAATCCACCTTCAAGCTTTTTACATGATTATCCCTAGTCACTATTTTCTCTATATAACTGATAATTCACCCTCTCCTTTTAATATGTGGATCAATAAATTCCCCCTATCCTTTCTATATATAGATTATAATTCCCCCTCTCCTAATTTTTAGGCATACCTTGATAATGATCCCTCTTTTTTATCACTTGGTATAATAAGGCCCCTATAATTATTTTCAAGCATGATAATACCCCCATTCCTTTAAATATATGGATCAAGTATCTAGTTAGGTATAATTTATTTGATATATGGCTCATGTAAGATATATATGGTAAGGATTAGATATGATTATTCAAGATTGAGATCTGGTTCATGTATTCAATCAAGTAGGACATAGTCAATTAGGTGGGGTATACTCAAGTAGGTAGGGAAATAAAAATAGGTAGGTAGGGCATAGTCAAGTAGACAAAGTAAGTAGGTCATAATCAAGTATAATAAGTTCATTAGATAATAATTAAGATCAATATATGGCTTAGTTATTTAGGTATGACATATTCAATATCAAGATGTGGCTATGGTATTTAATTAGGTATGGCATGTACTCAAGTAAGTATAGTTTATAGAACATACTCAAGTATTTAAAATAGGTAGGAAATACTTAAGTACTAGAAGGCAGGTAAGGAATATTCAAGATCAATATATGGCTAAAATATTTAAGTAGGACATACTCATTGAGATCAAGATATGGATTAGTTATTCAATTAGGTAGGGCGTACTCAAGTAGATACAATAGGTAGGGCATACTTAAGTAGATAAAGTAGGCATGTAATCCTCAATGGCATAGATATATTACACACATAACATGAATCTAATTTTTTTTTATCATTCTATCTTCTAATCATAAAATTTTCAAAAGAATACATTTTAAAAAATTGTTTTCTAAATGATAACTCATACAACATTGTAATCAATTTTAAAAGATGCAGAGTGGCCATAATTTGTTACATTTATTAAAATAAATTTAAATTATAGGAATAGAAAATGTAATATAGAATTTTATATGACATTTTATCTTCTTATGATTTTAATTTATTTTACTAAATATTTACCTAAAATCATACATCTCAAACTGACCAAACCATAAAAAACTATTGTAACTCATAGGGTGTATACCCTTTGAGGTGTTACAAAGGGCTGTACACATTTTGAGGTGCTGTAAAGGGCATATGACCTTTAGGATTGGGACCAACCTAGATTATATTTTCATTCATTATTTTTTTTTAAAGTGCATAAACCCTTTTGAGAATGACATATATCCTTTACAAAAAAAGTTTCATGTTTTTCACTTTTTCCACTTTTTTGTCCACAAACTTTATGCATTTGCCCATCTAGCCTAAGTTTGTGAGAACTATGCTCACAAAAATCTTACCTTATTTATATTATGTAGGAGTATTTGGGGCCTCATTCAATCTTAAATCAACCAAAGAAGTGATTAAGATAGGTAGCAATAATTGAGGTTATAGATATTTGATGTAAGAAGGTTTAGAGTATTCTAGTTTCACTTTAGCAAGTTTTAATACATATTGGTTCCTCAAATCATTTCTAATTTTTTTTTCAGCCTATTATTTTGTATTACAACACCTGAAAACATGAATTTTAGTAATGAATATACTTGGATCTTTCATATCACTCTTTCATGTACTATGGCATCTTGTGGCATCCATCTAACATTGAAATAGTTTCAACAAGTGATAAAACACCTGAAAACCTAATCAAAAGTTTTAAATAAACACATACCCATAACTAAAGCTACAAACCTTTCAATGTTTAGAAAATTTTTAGGAAACATGAAAATGACCAAAGGAACCCATCTACCAATTTGTATCTTGCCATGCTTATGGATTTATGTGAAAATGGAAAACTAATATAGTCCTTGCAGTCAAGTGTGGTTTTATAGGGACATTTTTATTATCATTATAAATCCATGTAAAAAAACATATCTGACCACACTATCATATTTTGTCCCAAAAAATAATAATACTCTATAGGCATCACGGTAAATCATAGTTCTAAAGGAAGCATATTGACATCATTTTGACTTAATTTGTCAAATTATTATATGGTTTAAGGATATGGTTTTTTTATACAAAGGGTCTTTTCTTGGAACTTGTGTGTGGTTGATTACCAATAGGATGTGACATGTTCAATTAGTTTTTTAATTATGTATGAGCCTTGGTAACATATTGTAAAACCTATAATGTGTTTCGACATTGGGAGTGTATTTTGAATTTCATAATTGAGGTGCATAATGATGTGTAATAATCATTTAATGATTATGTCTCATGGTGATTTGTTACTTGTATTTAATGATTATGGCATTAGTGGGTAGTTGAGAATATTAATGTATGTAGGTGGATCATGCATCTATATAAACACATCCCTAAAATTGCGAGAGTTATTTCTTCGTAAGTAATGAAGGTCTTTTAGAGAGAAAGTGAACTTAGATTGGTCAAAGTAGAGATTTTTTTGATTCAAATATCTGAGAGAGTGAATGGTTATAACACGTTTTATTTTGAGATGGTATTAATTTTGAATATCTATAATTAGATTGTACTATCAATGCACACTTTAATGCATCATTTGAATTAATAAAGCACATTTTTATTCTAGTTAAACACATTGTTTCCTTGTACATGAGTACAAGTCAATTGATTTCCTATGTTAAATCTATAGGTTATGCTCTAAGGCTATCCTTCATTAAAAATCTAACCACAACTGCATCACCCAAATCTTAAAATACTAGGGAAATTCATAACTCAAATTTCATTATACTATCACAAGATGTGTATCTTTGATAATGGAGATGTTGTTGTAAATTATGTGATTTACAACTTTGGTATTATTTGTGTCAACTATATTGTTTGTTTTACTCTTAGTCTAGGACATAATAGTTGGTAAAACCATTCATAGCCTATAGTTTGAGAGGAATTATATAATTCATAAAGACTTAAAGAACTCATTGGAGAAATTGGAAGGAAACGTTATTAACTCATGGATTTTATCTTGTGTTGGTCAACCTAAATATTTTGTAGCCATGTCAGTATTGACTTAAATAATAGCAGTGATAGTTACATGATTCATTACATTTGAAATAAGAAGAAAACTATGTCTCTATTTGATATGTAGATAATTAGAAAAGAGGTGAAAGTATATGCAAATAATTAAGAGATAAATATGGTCATGGTATGTATATTTATAGAAAATTAAATAGAATAATAAATAGTCCCAAGAATGGTCCAAGAAGATCACATAGCTAAAGAGGAAAAATAAAATGAATATTTATTCTTGGCATCTTTAGTATTTGAATGTGGAAGAGAAGATATCTTCATTGAATAAAATAAAGATGAAGGTAAAAATGGCATCATGGAAAATAAATAATATTCCTCCTTGAAGGCATGGAGGAGAAAATGAAAGGAAAAGATTTGCATCATGAGAAATTAAATCTTGATAAAAATTAAGCCAAGTGTGAAAGAAGATAGAGTATTCTCACAAAGGGGGATAAAATTGAAGGTAAATAAAATAATTGTAGTAGAAAAATGGAACCAAACTATTACCTTTTGGAAGGAAAATAAATGAAAATAAATATTAAAGCAATAATTTTAAGTTATTACACTTGGATAAGTTTGTGAAGAAAAGTTATACAAGTTGGTTTATACATCAACTTACATGTGTGAAAATTAGAAAAGAAAAGAAGGAAAGAAAACAAAGGAATGTGAAAATGACAATAAATAAAGCTAAATTCTAATTTCACATGACATGTATTTGATTCCAATGGAAATGAAAAAAATGAGTAGAAATCAAGATAGGAATAAATGAAATAAAATACTAGGAGTGGATGAGTTACTATTTTTTTATATCAGCTAATTTACAAGAAGAAACAAATAAGGATGCAACATTAGCACAATTATAGGGAGTTTATAAAGGGTATCTTAAGTCCCAAAATTATATTTTAATACATATTTTTTAGTGTGTTAATATATGTATAGTATAAGAAGGAGATGAGGCACTTAGAATCTTTTTCCAAAATGGAGAAGAAGAGCTAGTTGATTTCTTAAGGAACAAAGATGTTGAGAATATAAAAGAGTTATTTGAATCCGTTATAAAGAGTGAAATTGATAGTAGAGAACCATTATCAATATGTGTGGATGATTTAATTGTGCTCGCATTACAGACAACTAATGAGGAAAAGAGTGGAGTCATGAACAACAAAAGTCATTTGGTCTTACTAAATAATGGACATGAAGTTCTAACTAAAGTGGATAAGGAATATGCATCTTTCAAGACAAGATAAATTTCAATTTTTGGATGAAGAGGTTGATCTAAAGAGAAATTTAATAAGAGAAGGAAAAGAGTGTCACACTTGTGGCATAGAGGAAAAAGAGGAGATAGATAAGTTAATTTTGTTATCAGTGCAAGGATGTGGAGAGGAGAATGCAATTACTACAAATATTTCAATAGATGAAAAACACCACTAAATTGTAATGGTTGATTAAAAAATGTGAATAAAGGTTGGTAGGAGAAGCTTTCCAAAGGGAGGTGGATAGATTATTTAAGACATCATGAAGGTAGAGGTAGTAGATAAAGGTGTTGTTTTAACAAAAAAAATTGAAATGTTTGAAGATACAATGAAGACAATGAAATAATATTACATGAATACTATCATATAGATAACAATGAAGGATACTTAAAAACATTTTGAATCCCAAAATATGAAGATTTAAATAGGAGTAAATTTGGAAGCTAATGAGAAGGAAGAAGAGTTAAAATCAACTAAATATAGTTGGTTTTAGAGTCCAATAGCATAATAGACAAATTAAGAGGAAATCCATAGTAGATTTTGATGTTGGAGGGCAGCCTATAGTGGGTTTAAATCCAAAAAATAGTGGAATAGTAGCATGAAGACAAATTGGTGGAGGTGGATGGATAGAGGTGGCACAAATCCCATAAGAGGATGAAAATGGAAAGAAAAATATAATTGGGAGAGATGGATAGATTTTTTCCAAGGAATGGGTAAGAGAAAAAACATTGATTAGTGTTAAATGGAGGAGGAAGGTCTATTGTTCAATAGTTTGTTGGATAAGAAAGGAGGACTTTAATGAAACCATTTTGAAGTATCTCACATGGTGGAAGGGCACATGATAGATTTGTTCTTAAATTCAAAAGGATGCTTCTACCATCTAGCCTAAGTTTGTGGTTACTATGCTTAAAAAACGCTTACCCTAGTTATAGGGTGTAGTAGTATTTGGGGCCTCACATAATCTTGTATCAACCAAAAATATGAGGAGGATATGTAGTAATAGATGGGATTATAGACCTCCAATGTAAGAAGGCTTGGAGTATTCTAGAATCACTTTATTAGGTTTGGTACATTCTAGTTCCTTAAACCATTTCAAAAAGTTATTATAAATAATTCTTTTGTATCACAACACCTAAAAACATGACTTCTAGTTGTGAATATCTTTTGAGTTTTTAGAACACTCTTCAATGCAATATGACATTTGTATCAAATTTAAGCAGTCGTATCAAGTGACACAACACTTGAAAACCTTATATAGAGTTATAAATCAACATAGAACCATAAATGGAGCTACAAAGCTTGTAATGGTTGGCATAATTTGTAAGAATTATGAAAATTACCTAAGGAATCCATCTATCAATTTATATCTTATCATGTTGTTTGGATTTGGGTGAAAATGGAAAAACCTCTATAGGCCTTGTGATAATTTGTGATTCTATAGGGACCTTTTTATCATCATTCTAAATCCATCTACCAAAACATATCCCACCACTCGATCATAGTTTTCCCCAAAAAAATAAAATACTCTATAGGCATCATGGTAACTTGTGGTTATAAAGGAAGCATATTGACATCATTTTGAGTTAATATATAAAATGATTTTATGGTGAAAGGATATGGTTTGTTTCCATAAATGCTCTTTTCTTAGAAATTATGTGTAGTTTATTTCTAGTAGGATGCAACATGTTCAACTTCAATCAACAAATACATTACAAATTTAATGTGAAAATTCAAAAACCTAATACCATCATGATGATCACGCTCTTCTATTTTTCAAAATATGATTTTTATAATTTTTGGACTAACTTAAGGTTTCAAACTATATTGATTTCTAACTATATTTTTTTTAGGCCACTACATGCCATAAACATGCATGCCTATACATGTTCACACAATTTGTCTTTCATTGATCCAAGTGAAAAACAAGTATATAGTCACAAACTAGGCCTAATTCTACACATTAAAAAAAAAAACTATTTTTCATCTTATTTTCAAGTAGTTAGGTGCATCACACAAACGACTATCCTGTTTTTATCTATTTTTAGGATCTATTTACTTTCAAAATTCATAAAAAAACAAAGTATTCATTGAAAAAATATAAAACAATAGAGGTCACAAACTATAAGATATTATCTAGATTTTTTCCAAAGAGTTTCAAATAATATTAAATTCTTATCAAAAAATGGTGCACTACACAACAATTTATTTTCTCTAATTTCTTTAAAAAATAGGACTTCGTCTTCAAATTTTATATGTTTGACCTAGTTATACTTGACAATTTTTTTAAAAAAAATGTGTTTTAGAAACTAGATTTGAAGTTATAGATTTCATGTTCTTACACCATCTTCAAATTTGGAGTGTAGATATCTCAAATTATGTACAAAACTTTAGATTTCTAAAATTTTAGGAAAATCATATCCACGGGTAGGCTACTTTTTGTCTCCCAACTTTTTGCACTTACCCATAAATAGTTTGATCTAAAGATAAATTAGATAAGGGAAGGCAAAGAGTGTCACACTTGTGACATAGAAGTAACAAAGGAGATAGAGATATTAATTTTGTTATCATCCCAATCATGTGGAGAGGAGAATGCGATTACTATAAATATTTCATTAGAAGAATAACATCACTAAATTTTAATGGTTGATGAAAAAATTGAAGAAAGGTTGGTAGGATAAGGTTTCCAAAGAGAAGTGAATAAATTATTTAAATACATATTTAAGGTAGAGGCAGTAGATAAAGGTGGTGTTTTAACAAAGATATTTGAAATGTTTGATACTACAATGATGACAATGAAATAATATTACATGAAGACTATCATATAGATAACAATGGAGGATATGTATAGACATTTTGAATCCCAAAATATCAAGATTTAAATAGGAGTAAGTTTGGAAGCCAATGAGAAGAAAGAAGAGTTACAATCAACTAAAGATAGTTGTTTTGGGAGTCAAATAGCATATTCAACACATGAAGAGGAAATCCATAGTGGATTTTGTTGGATGACGGTAGCGTATAATGGGTTTAAGCCTACGAAAGAGTGGAACAGTATCATGAAGAAAAGTTGGTGGAGGTGGATGGATAGAGGTGGGATAAATCCCTTAATATGTTCAAAATGGAAAGAAAAATATAATTGGGGGATATGCATAGATTGTGCCCAAGGAATGGGCAAGATAAAAAAATATTGATTAGTGTTGAATGGAGGAGGATGGTTTATGGTTCAATAATTGGTTAGATAAGAAAGGAGGAATCCAATGAAAATGTTTTGAGGTATTTCACATGGTGGAAGGGCACACAATGGCTTTGTTATTGAATTCAAAAGGATGTTTCTACCGTCTATCCTAAGTTTGTGGGCACTATGCTAAAAAAAATCTTACCCTAGTTGTATGATGCAGTAGTATTTTGGGGCCTCATTCAATCTTGTATCTACCAAAAATATGAGGATGATAGGTAGTAATAGATTAGGTTATAAACCTCCAATGTAAGAAGGCTTGCAATATTCTAGAATCAATTTAGCAGGTATGGTACGTTCTAGTTCCTCAAACCATTTCAAAAAGTTGTTGAAAATAATTCTTTTGTATCACAACACTTAAAAAGACAAATTTTAGTTATAAATATGTTTTGAGCTTTCAGAGCACTCTTCAATGCAATATGGCATATGTACAATATTTGAATAGTGTCAGTGAGTGACACAACACTTGAAAAGCTAATCTAGAGTTGTAAATCAACATAGAGCCATATATGGAACTAAAGATCATGTAATGTTTGGTAGAATTTGTAGAAATCATGAAAATGACCTAAGGAAACCATCTATCAATTTAAATCTTACCATGTTGTATGAATTTGAAAGAAAATAGAAAAAAATCTATAGGCCTTGTGATAATTTGTGGTTTTACATGGACATTTTTATCATCATTCTAAAGCCAACTACCAAAACGTATCACACCACACTATCATAGTTTTCCCCAAGAAAATAAAATACTCTATAAGCATAATGGTAACTTGTGGTTCTAAGGGAAGCATATTGACATCATTTTGAGTTAATCTGTAAAATTATTTTATGGTGCAAGGATAGGGTTTGTTTCCATAAACGCTCTTTTCTTGGAAATTATGTGTAGTCTATTTCCATTAGGATGCAACATGTTCAAGCAATTATAGATTTTATTATGATCCTTGGTTACGTGTTTAGAACCTACAATGTGATATGGACATTGGGAATGTATTTTACATTTAATAATTGAGATGCATAATGATGTGTTATAATCATTTAATTATTGTGGCTCAAGGTGATGTATTACTTATATTTATTGATTGTGGAATCAATGGGTGATTGAGAGAATTAACATAAGTAGATGGATCATGTATCTATATAAACACATTCCTACGTTTGTGAGAGTAATTTCTTAGTAGTATTTTAAAGAAAGAGAGAACTTAGATTGGTCTAAATAAATATTTATGCAATTAAAAAATTTTGAGGGTGAATAGTTATAACGCATTTTATTTTGAGAGTATGGTAATTCTAAATATCTGTAATCAGACTATAGTATGTATGCCCATTATAATTATTCATTTGAATCAGTAAGTAATATTGTTATTTCAGTTAAGCATATTGTTTCCTTGTGTATAACTACAAGCTAGTCCATTTATTGTGTTAACTCTGTAGGCTGCATGGTCTAAGTTTGTCCATCATTAGACCACTAATTGCAACCACATCACCTGCTTCTTGAAATACAGGGGAAAATCGGAATTAAAATTTTATTATTCTATCACAAGCTGCGTGACTTTGATGATGTAGACATTGTTGCAAACTCTGTGGCACTCGTGACATTGTTGCAAGCAGCGTAACCTTGATGATGGAGATGTTTTTGCAAATTTTGTGGCACTCGCGACATTGGTTGGTCTAGGCAATAATAATTGGTAAAACTGTTTGTGGCCTGCTCTTCGAGAATAATTTTGCAATTCAAAAGGATTCGTCATATCCATGTTGGTATTGACTTCAATAGTCCAAGGATTCATTGCATATTCCCTTGCTCAAGGATTAGTGGTAAGATCTTTGAAAGTGTTGCGATAGATTGCCAAATTTATTTATGGAAAGCTACATTTTGGTTTTAGTGTTAGTGGGAGTGGAGATGATTGATAACCAATATTCGTGGTGCTCTCTTGGTGTGGAGTATTATTGGACAAGAACCATCTACGAGAAGGTGGTGGGATATTAATCTTTGTAACGTTTATTGGGATATCAATTACATTCAATTTTTGGAGTGCGAATGTCTGCTGGTTTATCTCAGACACCGTTTTCACCATGTTTGGATTCAAGGTTTTGGATAGGCATTTACTCCGACACAACAAATTATTGTCGTATTTTAGATAACAATGAAATGTTTTGGATATTATTTGTGTATTATATAAGTTTAGTTTAGTTGTTTTTGTTTGTTTTGCTTTGTATTGTATTTTTTTTTTAATTTTTTTATGAGGGTGGGGGCTCTGAGGTTGTAGAGAAATCATAATGTTCAAATTTGTGAGGGATTTAATGGAGAGAGGAAAACATGACACTTTTTATTATATATTTACAAATTAATTGATTTAATTTTTTTTTATTTAATATTGTGTGAAGTCGTTTTAATAATAAAATTATTAATATAAAAATAGAAAATATATTAGAAAAAAGAATGATAAAAATTAAATAATATATTATTAAAAATATATGTTGTGTAATCATTTTCATTACTTTTTTAATAATAAAAATAAATCCTCAAAACATATAATCAATTATTTTATTTTCATAAATAATAAATAATGTATTATAAAAAGGATAAGGAATAAATTATATATTAAAAAAAAATGATATACTAATTAAATTAGATAAAGAGTTACCCAATTATTTTTATTACTTAATATTTTTATTAGTAACAAACAAAAAATTCCAGTTTTATTTTGATAGAGTAAATAATATATTTACAAAATAAATGATAAATAAAAAATAATATTATTAGAAAAAGGTAATATCTCAATTACATTAAGAGTTATGTAATTATTTCCATACAAGGAGAAAAAAAATCCCCTCGACTCTCTTTTTAGATGTATATTGTAACACATACAGGGACTTAAATCCCTATAAGATTACCATATAGAACCACAAACGACTTCACATGTCCAATAAGATTTGATCTTAGATGAGACTAGATACAACCAAGTCACTTTAATAACTCACTCACATGCTATCAATGTAACTAAAATAAAATTCAAACATTCATAATAAAATAGTAAGTATATATTTATTATATAACAACAATAAAATATATTAATTTGTATGATAAGTAAAACATAAATACATGATAAAAAAGTGCACAAAGCACCAAGTCCTTGTGGGAAGCAACTTTAGATAAAAATAATTGTATAGTAGAGGCTTTGCTACTAAATCTTAAACAAAGAAATTAAAAATAGTGGCAAACATATACACTTAGCCAAAAAATAAACTTGTACTTGCAAGATCAAGGTTCAATGAGAGTTTACAAGTTAAAATATTATTGGTTGGGATAGAAATATTCTGTATAAGAATACATAAAATACATTACAGGTAAAATTTAAGATTAACATACAAATAAGAATACTACCACTTTTTTAATGCACAAGTTATTTTCTAGGAATCAGACACTTTAATAGGAATTACTCAATAATTATCAAAAGATTTTAACTCAATGGTTTATGAAAGTTTCTAAATAACACAATTACTTTTTATCTAATGGGAAACTACCTATACAATTAATAAAATTATTTGTATAAGCTTTAAACTTTTTCTAGAAGCCTAGTACAATATGATCAAAAATATAAATCATGCTCTTGGTCTCTATATGAGATATTCTACTTCTCAAGGATTTGATTTCAATTGTGGAAGGAATAAGATTGAAATCAGAGTCTATTACCTACAGACACAGTGAGGTCAACTTAAATGTTGGTATTGAACTAACCTAATAAGCTAAAAATTTGTTAAGAAAGTACACAAAACTAGCAACACATTAATGTGTCTTACCATAAAGAACTAATTACAATAGAATATATTTCATTCAAGAAAATTTAAAGGCCCACCATTATATATGTGTTTTAAGGGTGGATGCAAAAATTTGGGGGACAAAAATGTGACATACTTGGGAAGAGTTTTTTTCGCAAATGGCGTATAATTTTTTTAAATTTCTATCTATATTTTTACATGGCATGGTGCCAAAGCAAAAAGGCATATGCCCTTTTCAAAATGGGTGTATTCCCTTCATAGGACAAAGCGTGTACACCCTTTGGCCCACAAATGATGCATTCCCTTTGGCCCAGAAAGGACATACGCCTTTTTTAAAAATGTCTAACACCCTTTATAGATCCAAAAGGGTGTACACCCTTCTTAAAATTATTTTCCCTCCTATTCCCTCTATTTATTTTTCCAATTTAGAGATATTTCATTTTGGAATAGGTCTTGAATAGGACTTTCATGATTTAGCCTTACAGCCTGCCAATTTGATACAACATTTTGATTATGGTCTCAAGTATGTTGATTATTAAATTTTAATTTTGGGGTTTGCATTTATATGTATTTATGTTTAGCGTATTAAAATTAAATTTGCATTGAACTCTATCACATTTCTTGATGAAAATTTATGTATTTATAAATCTATATATAAAATTGGTGTTAGTGTAGGCCTTTTTCCTATGAGTTTTGGCTACATGGTTACATTAACTTGCTTAGGGCTCTAGAGGTAATTTAAGAAGATTAGTACCATATTCACTAAAATGTGGGGTTTACTATCTCTCCAACTTATAATTACCTCACTCCCTTTGTATTCTTCAATTGAGTGACCCTAAATTCATTGAGCTTCTTAGTTGTGAGTTGTGACAACTTTGAGAGTTGTGAGAGTTGTGAACTTCATCTCCTTGTATAAGTAGTTTATCTCCATTATTGTATACAATGTATTTAATTTTTTCTCTCTTCTAGATTTATTGATTCAATAATTATATGTGTTTGCTCTTTAGTCATCAATCTTAGATGTCTAATTCTAGACAACTCTTTCATGGTATCAAAGCTCTAGGCGCTAGTAATGATCCTGAGATTTTCTATTGTTGTTCATTATTGAAATCTTGAGTAGTATAATGTTTTGTATCCTCCATAATTTTAAGGCAATTTTTTAATGGGTTTATAAAATTTTGATGTTTTTTTGAATTAAAAATCTCAAAAACCTTGAGATTAAATATTGTAGGGAAATTTTGCATGTAAACTATTGGTGCAGATCTAGTCTGCATGCATGCCTTGCTGGTGTAGATCTAGTATGCATGCATGCCTTGTTGGTAGAAGAGGTGAACAAATACTTCTGGGAGGTTTCAACAATCTGATTTGACATGGATCTATAGAAGAGTCATTTCCCTTTTTGGAGTATTGAAATCCAATAAAAATGTGAGGAGTGCAATTCTCTTTGTGTGGACTGAGGCGTTGGAACCTTTCTTACTGCATTGAAACTCTCAGATCTGAGTTCTTTTTCTAGAGGAGACTAGACTTTGCATCATCAAATCTAGATAACAAAATTACAAAATATTCGTGGTGCTCTCTTTGTGTGGAGTATTATTGGAGAAGAACCATCTACGAGAAGGTGGTGGGATATCAATCTTTGTAACGTTTATTGGGATATCAATTACATTCAATTTTTGGAGTATGAATGTCTGCTGGTTTATCTCAGACACCATTTTCACCATGTTTGGATTCAAGGTTTTGGATAGGCATTTACTCTGACACAACAAAATATTGTCGTACTTTAGATAACAATGAAATATTCGTGGTGCTCTCTTGGTGTGGAGTATTATTTGACAAGAACCATCTACGAGAAGGTGGTGCGATATCAATCTTTGTAACGTTTATTCGTGGTTCTCTCTTAGTGTGGAGTGAGGCATTAGAACCTTTCTTACTGCATTGAAACTCTCAGATCTGAGTTCTTTTGCTAGAGGAGACTAGACTTTGCATCATCAAATCTAGATTAAAAAATTACAATAAAAATGTGAGGAGTGCAATTCTCTTTATGTGGACTGAGGCATTGGAACCTTTCTTACTGCATTGAAACTCTCAGATCTGAGTTCTTTTGCTAGAGGAGACTAGACTTTGCATCATCAAATCTAGATAAAAAAAATTACATAGTGGCATCACTATTTTGGCTCAACATTGAATCTTTCTTTTTTATTCAAATCTCATATTTTTTTTCCATTTTCTAAGCACTGGATTTTGGACTTTGGCATCCTATTTACTTGGAATTTAGAGATCTATTTATGGCATCTTATTTTTTGCTAGATAGTTTGACATTTTTATTCTCAAAGCATGGTGTCTTTCTATGATTTTTAGCTACTAGGATTTCAAATTTGTGTTCATGTTTTTTTTAAGATTTATTGGACATTAGTGATAAAAATATTCTCTACTACTAAGGTGTTCAAAGCACATTTGTTTATTTTATGAGTTATTTTTTTCTTTTCACCTTTGGCACTAAACCCTGTGGTGTCATTTTTTGATACATAGAGAGGAATTATAGTAGTAGTAGTAGTAGTAGTAGTAGTAGTAGTAGTAGTAGTAGTAGTAGTAGCAGCAGCAGTAAGCATTAGAAATCTGTAGCACTTTCCTTTATCTAATCTCCTCCTTTACCAAATCTACTTTGAATATTCCTTGGCTACATTGAAGATCTATGAAAGTTTGGCATGGAGTGATACTACTGTGTTAACTAGTAATAAGGTGTTACACCAGCTAGAATTGCAAGAGTATGGAGGATATTCTTTCTTTGTATATTTGGAGTTTTTGAGTTATCAGATTTGTGTTCAAGATCTTTATCTAATATCTAAGGTGTTGGCCTATTGGAAAGTGGTGGTGTAGTAAAGTGGAAGAGGTGTCTTGGAATAAAAATGCAGATCTACTACATATAAACAAACCTCAAAATTTACCTTGGCATCATTACTTCATTCTAGATCTTCCATCTACCTAAAATAATGGTCTAAGAATGGTGTAGGAGAAGCTGGGCATTGTTAATCTATTCTTTTGTCATAAATTTTATCATTAAATTCTCCTTGTTGCATTGAAAACCAATCAGATCTGTACCAACTAGAGGTGGTGTGGAGATTTGGTCTAGCATTGGCATTTGGATCATTTTAGAAGGTTGTGTATTTTATTTTTATTCTCACTTCCTAAATCTGATTGCTAAGTTGACAAGATAGTTAGGAATTGGAAAGACTTGAACTACACCCCCTCTAATAACACCAACAATATTCTTCTTTTTCTATTACAAATCAGTTGGAAATTAATTAATTTGCCTTGTTAGTTGTATTTTTTATTAAAAGAGGAAGCCACACTTACTTTCACACATACTAAGGCAACTAAGAAAATACTTTTCCACTTCTGTTAACTATTTTAAGTTTGTGTCAAAATTTTGGTTCTAATGGTTGGAAGGCTAGGTAACCCCTTAGCATTAGATGATTTTTTTTTATTCATATCTATATTTTGGTGTTCCATGGTTTTACCTAAACCCATCATTTGCATGTTGTCTCTCTCCCTCATTATCCACACTCTATAGATTGTGGCCTCTTGGCACCATTTTCAGTGAGACAAGAACTTGGTTTGATCATGCTACCTCTGAACCTCCACCATTGGTCAAATAGTCATGCTTTTTCAAAACCACATCCTCTGTTTGATTTCTTTTTATAAAAATCAATCCACCATTCTTGTGAAATCTAGGTTTCATAATGTTTATTTTGATTTAGTTTCCTAAACTATAATTCACTTTATTTGAAGCCAATAGTAAATATTAGCATGTTATATCCACCACATTAGATATTTTAAGTTTTGATAAAATGTAGAGGGGGGCATTTGTGTTCTTACATGGTATGTGGGGCACACATTTTTATTATTTTTAGTTTAAAAATAGTACACTATAAGGAAATTATTGCTTGGTTTATAAATTTACCTTGTATTTTCACCTAACGATGACAAAGGGCAAGGCCTAGGTTGGCAGGAGGCCATTTCCCCCTCACAAACAAAAACATTGCATTCTTTGTTCAGTGTTAATTCCAAAAAGTGGTTACACAACATACTTTGTCTTTGAACCTAATGAATATTTAAAATTTAAATGCAATTTAATTAAATAGACCATAAATGATGGAAATTTGTTTTTTCTATAACTTTTGATTGGTAACGCAGAATTGAGTGCCACTTTTTTTTTCAAAAGTACATGTTTTTTTGTCCTCTTTTCATTGGTCTAATTTGCTTTGTAAAAATCACTAAGGTTATAAAGTTCCAAAATTTGGGGTTGGGGGTGCAGGGGAGCTACCTGATTAGTTCACACATTTACTTCTCTACATATAGACATATTATTGGTAGAGTCTAACATCCTCCTACTTGGCTTGTTTGTAGTTTTCATTTGTGCCAATTCATTGGATACTACATTGATTGCTCGCATTTATGGATGCATTGTCAATTGAGTCTAACGTCCATTCATTGAGGCATGTTTTTCATTCATGTATTGATTACTCTTACTTGTGTGGACCCATTGGGTTAATTCTAACATCCATACATAAAGCATGCACTAATACTTGATTATAAGAACATATTGCTCATTCCTTGAGCATGTTTTGTTATTGCAAACATAGGGAGGTCACTATTGATTATGTTGGGGAATTTTATTGTGGGACGTACATTATTTCATGTGCACATTTAATTTTCATAATTATTACCTATGCCCATTTAGTGACTATTTGCATAGATTACTCTTGTATTTTTGGATGCATTATCAATAGTGCCTAAAGACTATTTTAGTATGCATTTTCACTTATGTACTGATTGATTTCATTTTATTGGACTCATTTTCAAAATAGTCCAAAGTCCATCTCTAGACCATGCACTATTAATCATAGTTGTGGTCATGTAGACCCCACTTAAGAGATCCCAGATGTAGAGAGTTATTTCATCTCTAGTGATCCTTCTTGGGAAGGATAACTATACTTCATGGAATGATTATATGGATGTTCATTCATGGATCGAGAACTTATTCCATTCTTATATGGATAAATTCTTGTTCCTATTCACCCAGGTTAATACAATGACTGGGTCAACTCTGATGACTGTGTTTATGGTCACTTGTTGTTGCATGTCTCATGGGATCTACACCACCATGTAGAGTATGTAGAGTGTCCCTCCACTATTTGGAGCATTCTACAGAGTCTTTTCAGGGATCCTATTGTGACTTATATCACTCTTCCACTTCCTATCATCTCTTTATAGATAGTTGTACTCTCACCTCCATATTTTATTTCTTGTGATGAGACATCCATGCTAGACAATTCTCTTCCTTCTATCGAGCCCCCACTACTAGATGTGATTCTTCCAGACCTCAATTGTCCTATGGCATATTCAACATTCGTTATTGTGAAAATTATTTCTCTTTCAAAGCCTTCACAAACTTACACTTCAGAGGATTCCACTATTTACTGTATGATTACACACATTGAGAGGATTGACAATTCATATATTCCTATAAACATTCATCTTGCAGATTTGAGTGCTTCATTTGTAGACCAGTCTTCAATTTTGATACTTCTTGATATTTACTCTCCTCTTCTCATGGAAATTATTTCAACAAATGCTCCATATCTATCTTCTTTTTTATCTATTATCTCTCCTTCATTGCATGCTTATTCATTTCCATCTTATAATTTTAGTCTTGTGATACCTAATTAGACTTTGGCACATTTCAGCACCAGTAGGGAGACATTTCAACATTTTATATAGATCTACATCATGATTCCTACATGTATTCCACTTGAGTGGAAATTCAATAGTTTGACAGCTTGTGGTTTTTTTCTTCTAAAAAGAAGAGACAACATTTGTTTTAGAGGGACCTACTACAACATTCACCATGTGACATTATGCATTCAAATTCTCTCTCTTCTATGTGGATGCACCCATCCTTCATATTTTGTAGGATATTGGGGATCATCACTATGTACTTGGAGTGATGATTATTTTAGCATCATCTTCTAGGGGTCTTTTAGTCTCCTCTTCATCTTTTCTCTCTTTTTGGGGGGAGGTTTTCCCCACTAGGTTTTCTCCTTTTCTCTACTTTATGTGAGATTACAGTGTACCTGGGTACCTCATCAGACCTTATTTTTTGGACACATTTTTTGTATCATCACCTACTTAAGTTGTGCATATTGGGGGTGTTGGTATAGGCCTTTTTCCTATGGGTTTTAGCTACATGGTTACATTATCTTGCTTAGGGCTCTAAAGGTCATTTAGGAATATTAGTACCACATTCACTAGAATGTGGGGTTTCACTATCTCTCCAACCTATAAATATCTCTCTCCCTTTGTATTATTCAATTAAGTGAACCTAAATTTATTGAACTTCTTAGTTGTGAGTTGTGATAGCTTTGAGAGCTATGAACTTCATCTCATTGTATAATTAGTTTATCTATATTATTGAATACATTGTATTCAATTTCTATTCTCTTCTAGGTTTCTTGATTCAACAGTTGTTTGGGTTCACTCTATAGTTACCGGTCTTGGATGTCTTGTTCTTAACAACTCTTTCAATTTGATGAAACCATTTCCTAAATAAAATGATGAAAAAAAACCTTAGTATTTTGACTTTGCATAAGAAGAAGCTGAATTGTATAACAATATAATGCAAAATTAAAATAATTTTAAATTATTACCAATAGTTTAAGTCACTGTTCAAGTCATGGTGCATGCACTTCAATTGCCAATACATTGGAGGGCATTTTCAATCAAGAGGAAAATTTGAATTCACAACTTGATGAAATATTTCATCAAAGAGAGGTGTTGAAAAAATATTAGTAAATAATTATGTGTGCTTTTTATCTTAAGCCTAGAACCAACCAACCACAATCAACAAGTTGAAAACACATTAGCATTAATTGACATGTTTATGCAAAGATAAAATACAAATTTTAGGATAGGTTGTAAAGGTGTTTGATAAGCCTCCATTCAATAATAATGAGGTTATATTATTTATATATTTTACATATTATTAGTTTTTTCTATAATAAATTTCAATTTATTTCAACATAAAGGCCTCCTAAGGTAGGGGAGGTGGGTCCTCATTTGATAGACATGATGATAGGCAAGAGAAAAAGCACCATAACCAAGTTTAGAGAAATATAAGGACAATAACACATACTTATATCACTAAAATATTGCATTATAGTACACAGATGGACATCCTTGAGGAATTCTGACATAGGTTATGATTGACCATAGGAATGTAAACATTGAGGAGTTATACACAAAATAAGGCTAGTGATACATGTAGTAGTGTCTCTCCTATTATTGGTACCAGTGTCCCTCCTACTATTGTTGTTAATGTCCCACATACTACTAATGGCATACTTTACAATCATTATATAGTTATTATATATCATTTCACATCATATGGGAAGAAGTGTAATCAATATCCGACTTAGGTGAGACATATATGGGTTACATTTGTGGGGACTAGACCTAAATTTGTGTATCACAATAGTACCTAAAATTTTATTTCATTTAAAGTTACTTTAGTATCTCTAGACACCAATACAAAATAGTAAATTTCATCTATAATGTGTTCAATACTTCAAAACACATTTGAATATATGCCATCTATAAATTATTTAGGACCTCAAGACACTATAATGCTATATTATACATCATCTATAGTTGATTCAACAACACTTAACACTAACATGCTAGACTATATGACATATATAGTTTCTTCACCATATCTAATCAACACATGACTAATTGTGTGGGGCTTATCTTCTTCACCATCTTTATTTAACACACATGTTAATTTTAAATATAATTTTTTATGTAAGTAAAATATTTTAAAGTTTATATTTTAGTATATGTTTACTTAATTGAGTAATAATTGATTGAACTTTCATTTATTGGTTATATATATGATCAATGATATCTTAGGTACCTTGACTAGCTTAGATTCTATTCTTGAGGCTACAATTAGCATTGTAGTACCCTACACTCAGCTTTGGAAAGTTAAGTATTATATAAAGTAGCTAGCTATTTCATTTAAATATTATATATATACAACATAGTTTTTTTACAGAAGGAATAAATTTTCTCTTTTTACCCCTCTCTCTCTTTTTTGTACAAAAAGAATACTATTAATTTTGATTTATCATAAATTATGTTTAGTTTTATTTGATTCATAATTGACCTCTTTAATTTGATGGATTTATATATGATGAGAGATATTATGGGTACCCCACATGGATCATAAAAATATCTTTGTATTGTTGTAATTTCATCCCAATATCCAATATCTCCACAACATCACTTGATTTAGAGATAAAGACTTGTGAGAACATATAGTAAAATTGTTATGTAATTTCAAGTAATGATAATTTACATCATATTTATATTTGTATGCACATCTAGATATAAACATATATATATGATCCATAGGATTCTTCATCACAAATATATTCATGATCACACAACCTATGATAATCATTTACGTGGCATATAATGAGTAAATGATAAACTTATTGCATAATCTTGTCATGGAAACTACATCATTTTCCATATATAATTTTAATGCATTAAATTTTATATTTCATATGTTGTGTAGATACCATAGTATACTAAGGTTACATAAGAGACATTTGATCCTTCACATACTAAAAGGAGATTTTCTCCCAATAATGAATCATACAACACCCCTACTTCTACATCTATGGTGAAGAAACACACTTTATTTGGAATAAACGAGGAGAAACAAAGCTAGTTGTTATGCTAGGGTAGTTTTAGGCACAATCTATTTTGTATTTTAATATGGCCCACATTGTATGCCTATATGGCACATTTTATATGTGTATATTAAGGTCTAATTTATATCTCGATATGTCTATTTTTTTATCATTATGACATAATTTTCATACACATATACTATTTGTCATATCTAAATGTGAATCATACATTATTATAATTCATGTATACATATTTACTTATTATAATTCATTATTATTTGTTGAATATATTTTTGTCAAAAAATATTATCCTTCACAAAAGTATTCATAAAGGAATAAGTTTTCAATCATGGTTGTGTGAATGTTCACATATGGTTTAAATGTTTAAATTTCATGAAATTAATGTATTGATGTTATAATAACTATAATTAAGTTATTTTGTCTTAATTACCAAACAATTTCTTCAATGACATTTTATGTTCCCTACACTATAACGGAGAAACAAAATTCTTGTCCCTTAATTGACCTTTAGCTATCTTTACCATTTATTAATAGCTTCACTTTCATGTCTTGAAATGAAGAGTTTAATGATTCCTTCCATAGTCTCCATGTTTTCCTTTATGGACTTGTTATCATACTCAAGGAAGCTGACCCTTTCTTAGATTCTTCTCAACTAAGTTAAAGCTGCTGTAATATCTTCTTTCCCATGAAAATGTCTCTATCCAAATTTTTGTTCTTGATGGATTTTTTTGGATGTTATGGTCTTTTATGAACCACCTCAAAATATCCATTTAATTCAGGTTCCTTGAAAATATATTTTTATTTAGATTTCCCCTAAAAATATTCATCTATTTATTCATAGACTTAACCAATATTCCTTTCGTCCTTCTCATATTTAAAGGATTTGGATTTATTAGGGGGAATGATCCCTTGAGCCTTGAGAAAATTCAATCCCTCCACAATATCCTGAATTCAATCTACGAAGAAATGTTGTTTATCTAAATTTGTAAAATGAGGGACATTCATGTTCTTAACAATATTCTCAATAGGATCATATTTACAATCTTCCATATTCAATTAATTTATTTTATTTTTCAAGTCTATGTGATGGTTGTTGATATATGTGATGGTTTTTTCTATCATTATAATATATTTCACTAAAAGAATAAATAAAGAACAAAATTATATTGATGTCCACAAATGACCAAATGTAAGTCAATGGGACTAATGTAAATCAATAGGAAGTATTAGGGAGAGAGACCCAAAGAAATAAAGTATAAAGACTTTTTGATTTTTTATATTTTTGGAATTGTAGACATAAATTCTCACCTATCTCATGTCTAATTTGAAATTAAAACTATTTATAAAAATAATACATCAACCATGTAATACCCCTTGTTTCCCTTCAATTCTGAAACTGGATATTTTTTTGACTATTTCTCTGTATTTTGCTTTTTGATATTTTGCATGAATAAAGATATGATTTTGCAAGATAAATTCAATTAAATGGATAGACAGTAGTATAATCTATCAACTGGCTAATCAGTGATCTTATTATTCTTCAGAATGATTACAATAATGAATCTCTGGCATGAATATAAAGTAATACAAATATCATCTCGAAACCTGAGCTTTTTCAAATCTGGAACGGCTTTCGAGTTGTTGTGTCAACAACACAGTCACCATCATTGGTCAATATACTACTGACATTAGTCTCTATCAGTCAGCTACTCTGCTGACATTGGTATTCAATCGGCCGATGTCGGTCACTGGGATGCCGATGTCGGTTCCTATGTCCCCTGCGGCGTTGTTCAACCCGTGGCAAATTGGTATAGAATTGTATGGATCGGTATGGATTTCATACAGAGGCAAGATAGTATGTTATGGCCTGTATTCTAGATACTTGATCTAAAGATCTCTATCTGTATAATTTATTGAATCAAAACATAATGAAATAATACCTGAAATACCTATGATATCTTCTGTGTGAAGTTATCTCTCAAACCTGTAAACCTATGTGATAAATTCTATACGAAGCTATCTCTCAAATTGGAAATAGATCAGCTGATCTCTCACCACCTCTAAATCACACACAATGAAGAGTGGACATTCTTAAATGCAAATGGAATACTGGAACCCTTGGCTCAGTCTTCATAGAAGAATTCTTAGCAACAATCAATAATCATTCATAATCATTCCAACTCCCTCCCATGAGAAACCCTTATACCCTCAAAAAGATGTGTTTGCCCTAATTAGGGTTTCCTAAATTAGAATTAGGGTTTCTTAATTAAAAATAGGCCAAATAATTAATATTTGATTAAATCAATCAAATATTAATATCTCCCTCAATACATGTTGGATCCTCGAACCGTTTGAAGTTGGTGAGTCAGGGAGTAATTCCGCACATGACCATACCATAACAGGGATGCTCTGCTGAGTGCCAAAAATCCCTATATAATAAGAGCTCAGGCAAACATGTCTGAAAGAGCCTGAACGAAAGCCAACTGGACAAATTCTACTAATTGAATCTAAGCTAAGCTCCTCCATGACCCTCTATCCATCCTATCAGCCTATGAGGGTCGCATAATAGGCTACTCATCAACTCTGAACATCTCAACTAATAAGGGGACATGACAATCTGCCCCTCCTAAAATTGCTTATCCCCAAGCAATGGCTGAACAATAAACCAATCACTCCACCTAGATCCCAAATGTAGTCATGATCTAGACTACTGTCAATCCATGCAAGCTCCTACAAAATACTCTAAAATATAACCAAGAGGAATCCATAATCTAACTGGTGAATATAACTCAACCAAAATTTGAAATTGCCACTGCCATAGTCAGGAACCCATGAGAAACAACTCTCATCCCATGGCATCAAGTCATCCCAAATACCAAGATAAGGATCCCAACATCCAATCCATGAATGAAAATCAACTGGCCACTCAAGTAAACTCCTCACCTGAGTAATGTGAGCAATACCAACTGACTTCATGCATCTATCTCCTGTACCTGCTACAATATCTGAATCTAGAGTGTGAATGCTAGACATACCCATATCATCATCAACATGTGACCCGACTATAAAAGAAAGTTGAGTCCCTACCACATGTGCTACCTCCTAAATTATACTCACCTCAAGACAAGGCTTGTCCACATGTCTCTCCTGTATTGGTGCCAATGTGCACTCAACAACGCACTCTCCCATATCGTGTGGTATGAATCTCTCTATCCGATGAAAAAACATATGTTTGAAGCTGCTGCCCCATATTGCCTTAAGAATATCTGTCTTCCCACCAACATCAAAATGAACCTCCATGTCCTTGAGATGAAGAGTGACTTCCTCAAATGAATGAAGCCACTTCATACCCAAGACTAAGTCTATATCCCCCATGGTCACCACATAATAATCTGCCTTGAACTCATAGTTGTTCAAGTACAATGGGAGGTCTCTAATCATCTGCTCACACCTAAGAGTGTGACCGTCAACTACCTTAACTCTAATGCCCTCAAAATCCTCGGTAGTGAGTCCACGCTTCTCCATAAATCTAGCATCTATAAAATTATGTGTGGCCCCTGTATCAAGAAGGGTGATGACCTTCTATCCTGCCAAAACTCCATGGAGTCTGAATGAATCATCTGACTGAATGTTGGATAGGTGTGCCTCTTGTATGTGAAGATCTAAATCTGCCTCTACCTTAGCCTCTAAATTATCCTATTATTTAGAATCCTCTGAATTCGAATCCTCATAGTAAGCCCACATCACTCGATTGGCCTTGCCCTTAGGCCTCAAAGGACAATCATGATTGGCATCATAGGGACCTTTGCAATAGAAGCAAAGCTTCTTCCTGCGTAGATCGTTAAGAGCCTCTTGATCCAATGGTGGTGCTTCTAGATTTTCCTTCGAATCATTCTTAACACCCAATTTATCTATGTTAAAATCTAGTCTCTCTCTATTATTATTGAAGCCCTTATTGTCCCTGGATGAAGAAGTACCTCCTGAGTTAGATTTACTAGATGGGGTTGCCATCTCCATACTATGGGCCTTCTTCATAGCTATCTATAATGAAGGAGGATCAAAGGCTTTGATCCAACCTCTCAATGGTTTGGTCAATCACTCCATGAAGAGAACTACCAATCTACGCTCTAAAATATTTGGCACCATGACTACCAATCGTTGAAACTCACCAATGAAGGACTCCAAGTTACCTGTTTGTTTCAACTGTGCCAGATCTTGAAAGTAAAACTTGGGATCTTTCTTGTCAAACCTCTCAACCAACCTATCCATGAAGTCCTAATACTCTATCACCTGGTTATGCTAAAGTGTTACCATACGATAGTACCACCAATCATGTGCTACTCCCTCAAGATGCAGTGTCGCATATTTGATAGCATCTCCCTCAGCCATTGGATGCAATGTGAGAAATGTGTCTAGCTTACTAATCCAGGCCTATGTTGTGACCTTGCCACTACCATCAAAATTAGTCAAAGAAAGCTTGCCAGTAGCCTTCTTCAGCTCACTGAATTAACCTCTAGGCCTCCTCTCCTGTCTAACCAATCTGTAGTGCTCTCTCCTCTGATTAACAAAGTGATCAAAGGACATTCTCTCTCTGACTTGAGGAGCTAATAAGTCCCACTCATCATTTGTAGCCATGAGAACATCTATGAATAGGGAATCTCCTGCCTCCTCCTCTGTTGGAGCCTCTGGTTCCTCTTGAACAAATGTAAGACGTGTAGGTCTATCAGTTGTTCTAGAGTAGGTCAGCTGTGGTCTCTGATTAATAGTAACACTCCTGTTATCTCTTTGTTCCCCATTCTATCTAATAGGTGGGTTCATCCTCTCTACCATAGTAGTGAATGCCTGAATTACCTAATTCATCTGCTATTGGCCTATCATCATAACATGGTAGAATTCTCTGGTGCCCTGATCATCATCATACCTGTGGCCCCTGGGTGGGCTACCCTCACATCTGTCACTCATGATGATCGGTGGCTGATCTAACACCTGGGTACCTTCAAGCAAGGCTCTACTGCATGTGTTATACCTATGTGGTCCCAACTCTTGTGGTTGCAGAAGATCTATAAACCCTCAGGATGGCAGGATTTAGCTATGATACAACTGTAATATCCCCTGTTTCCCTTCAATTTTGAAACTGGATATTTTTTTGACTATTTCTCTATATTTTGCTTTTTGATATTTTGCATGAATAAAGATACAATTTTGCAAGATAAATTCAATTAAATAGATAGATAGTAGTATAATCTATCAATTGGCTAATCAGTGCTCTTATTATTCTTCAGAATGATTAAAATAATGAATCTCTGGCATGCATATAAAGTAATACAAATATCATCTCGAAACCTGAGCTTTTACAAATCTGGAATGGCTCTCGAGTTGCTGTGTCAACAACACAATCACCATCATTGGTTGATATACTACCAACGTCAGTCTCTATCGATCAGCTACTCTATCGACATCAGTATTCAGTCGGCCGATGTCGGTCACTGGGATGCTGATGTCAGTTCTTGTGTCCCCTATAGCGTTGTTCGGCCCGTGGTAGAATGGTATGGAATTGTATGGATCGGTACGGATTTTGTATAGAGGCAAGATAGTATGTTGCGGCCTGTATTCTGGATACCTAATCTAAAGATCTCTATTTGTATAATTTATTGAATCAAAACATAATGAAATAAATACCTAAAATACCTGTGATATCTTCTACGTGAAGTTATCTCTCAAACCTGTAAACCTCTATGATAACTTCTATATGAAGCTATCTCTCAAATTGGCAATAGATCGGCTGATCTCTCACAACCTCTAAATCAGACACAATGAAGAGTGGACATTCTTCAATGCAAATGGAATACTGGAACCCTTGGCTCAGTCTTCACAGAAGAATTCTAAGCAACAATCAATAATCATTCATAATCATTCCAACTCCCTCCCATGACAAACCCTTATACCCTTAAAAAGATGTGCTTGCCCTAATTAGGGTTTCTTAAATTAGAATTAGGGTTTCCTAAATTAGAATTAGGGTTTCTTAATTAAAAATAGGCTAAATAATTAATATTTGATTAAATCAATCAAATATTAAAATCTCCCTCAATACATGTCAGATCTTCAAACCGTTTGAAGCTGGTGAATCAGGGAGTAATTCTACACATGATCATACCATAATAGGGATGCTCTGCTAAGTGCCAGAAATCCCTATATAATAGGAGCTCAGGCAAATGTGTCTAAAAGAGCCTGAACGAAAGCCAACTAGACAAATTCTACTAATCAAATCCAAGCCAAGCTCCTCCATGACCCTCTATCCATCCTATCAGCCTAATAGGGTCGCATAATAGGCTAATCATCAACTTTGAACACGTCAACTAAAAAGGGGACATGACAAATTGCTTAAACACCCAAATCATTATATGCATTTGGTGTGCATCTTCTAAAATGTATGGGAACATCCATAGTTAGAAAAACACATTGTATGCAACTATCAACTTCACTTAATTCATCATGATTCAAATTATAATTGTGTGAGAGATGTTTTAGGATAAATTATGTTGAGTGGTTATTTAACTTCTAAAAGTTAGATCAATTTTTATTAAGTTAATTAAACTTGTTTAACTAGCCTAAATTCTTCTAATAGGAAAATCCATAAATTTTGAAATTTCCTATTTTCTAAATCCATTAATTAGAACTATTATTCAAAATTGAATGATAAGTGGCCAAGTGGATCATGACATCATGACAAATTACATGAATGATGATGTCATAAGGAAAGTTGTCAGGGACTAGAGAATCAATGAAAAAATATGTGATTTGTGTAAACCATTCTTAATAAATGCAATATTAGTTATAATATTAATGACATTTGGATTCCAAAATTGATCTAATATTGGGCCACACATCTCAATCTTGAGATGGATGATCAACATCATTTCAAAAAACTATAAAATACAAATCCACCATGAACAAACCATCAATATTTTTGTGAAAAGACAGCTTACAAAAAACATCCTAGAAGCTTCACCCATTCCTCCAAATTGCATCAAGCAAGAACCATGCCAAGTTAGTATTTTAAGAGATGATCATGAAGATTACTACATGACACTACTAGATGATTTTAATGATACATCTTGACACAAAAATGCTTGTTGACCATCCTTGGAGATAATTCACATGGGGAAGGTGTAGCTCATGATTTCTTATTTGTTTCTTGTTTTCATTGACACAGCCCACATGAGGGAGTAAGATTTAAGTGTTATGTTTTATGATTTTGTTTTTATTTGAAGCATTATTATTCAAATACAAAAATAAATAAAAAAACATAAGGTATGTCACTAAATATCTCAATCTTCATTTTCCCTTCAACCATTATACATTCCACTATGATCCTATCATTCATTCAACTCCTATATTACATCACCAAACCAAATCATTTATCCCATGCCTAAATTTCCTATAAAAACACTTTTTCAAATGGGTTATCAAGAAACCTTGTTTATATGTTTAGGAGAAGTATAATCAATGGCTAATGAAGATCACAACAACACCAATGTTGTCCAAACTAGTCTCAATTCCTTGATAGAGTAGCTCTTCTAAACGATTATTGGTTAGACAACAAAGGATTTGAATTATACATATCATAATATTTCATTGAGTTAAGACACTGAAAATAAATTAAAAATACAAAACATTCAAAATTTAAAGATAAATATTTCATCTAACAATGAAAACCATGTGTATGGCACCTTTGGTATGTACCCTGATTAAAACCATATTTATAGATCATGCATAAAAAATTCATTATTTTTAAGTACCTGAACACTTGGGTTTATCCATATATACATTATCAACCATCCCATTTAAGTCATCTTGGCCATTAAAATCCATTACCATTATTAAAATTTTGGTAATTTGCACATATTCATCCAAGCCCATATTATTGTGACCATTAGTCTTCCCACCTTAAATTTTTTATAGAAATGGTAGGTATATAGAGACCTATTTTGGTAATCCTTTTGAAGTATAGATCATATGATAATTTTATGACATGAAACATTTAACTCTCATGTGACATGGTTCTTGGATATTATTATCCCTTTCCCTCATTGTCATCCATTTATATCCACCATTATCCATTTGTCATCCATTATTATCCTTCACTGTAGGTTGAACTACATTAACCTGAGGTCCATTTAGACTATGTATGATTTTAATTGTCTTATTATCTACCCTAAATCATACTTTATGTATGATCTTATCTTTTCCATTTGTGGGGTCTTGAGAATCATAAATCAAGCATGTCTTTCTTTTTTCATTTTTTTGATTTCATGGGGTGGATTTCATCACTTTCCTACTAGTCTTTATGGTTGCATTGACCTAATAAATGACATCCTAACATCATACCACCCATTTTATCTTATAGGGTATGTGAATTAGGGTTACATGAGTGTTATGTTAGTTAGTGGTTCCTCAACAACTTATTGTGCTAGTATAAATTCACTGAGACCTGTATGGTTGAAGTGGTCACAAAGGGACTACACCCTTTGGTGAATGGCCAACAAAACCTTACATTCAATTCATGGATAGTTTTAAAGTTCCCATGTATGTCAAGATACATTAGGACCATGTATTTTTCTAATTGACAACTTATATTATAAACCATATTTTCATGGATATCTCATTTATGATTGGGTACAAAGGTTCATAGCCCCCAAAAATTACCTTTTAGTATGAAGCTTTGAGAGAAGGGGGACTTAAAAAACCTACCAATAATTTATATAATTAATGAATAATTAAATTTTATTCTATCAAATTATAGTCTATTAAAAGGACTTAGTGTTTATCTCGAACATTGTGTTAGTTTATAAGTTATGATTATAATTTACTTGGGTATTTTTGTCACAAATAGTGTTGTGTTCACATCTTACATTCAAAATGAATATGTCAAGTGAAAAATCAAATTAAAAAACATGGTCCATACCACATAAACAATATGAAGGATTATCTTATCCAAATTTTGGACTATATTTACCCCATCTTAACATTATATTGGACAATTATACTATTATGTTGTTCACATGGCACCATTATATTACCCAATTGAAAACCATTAAAACTAGGTCTATTTGTATCCAAATTCAGTTTAGAATCATTTGTTGACATTGGGTGTATTTTGGGCCATTCCTATATTAGGCCAATCCAAGGGAAATTTAATTCATTTTGAAACACATACCAAGCCAATTCTAAGCCAAATATAATTTGTATTAAACCACATACCAAGCCAATTCCATGCCATATCAGGTTCATTTTGAACCATTTACCAATCTAATTTCATGCCATATCAGGTTCATATTGACCCATGTACTAAGCCAATTCTAGGTCAATTCTAGTTAGTTTTGAACCATGTAACAAGCTAATCATATCCAAATATGGTCAGTCTTGAACCATGTACCAAACCAATTTTTTACCAAGCTAGTCATAACAAAAAAATTTGTCTTGAACCACATGCCAAATCAATCCAATTTTTATTACTTTCATCTTGAATCACATGCCAAGAATTTCAACTCTAATTAGTTAGTCTTGAACCAAGTTCTAAGTTTACTTCTTATCAGGTCAACATTGACCAAAATAAACTTCAATGGTACCATTAAAACAATGCCAAATTAAACATTATTTTGGACCAAATCCAATTACTATAATCCCATTTCATTCCAATTCAAAACATTTATTATCTTTCCATTCAATCTCCTGCTCATGTTGTTTTGGAATGATCAAGTCATGCCATCAATGCTTTCATTCAATTGAGTCATTTAAAAGACCAATACTACACCTTTTGGGCCAATTTTAAAGACCAAGGTTGCTTCTTTTATCTCATTTAATCATACCAAGTCAAGATTACCCTCTTTTCACCAATTCTAGCTATAACAAGACCACCCTCTTTGGGCCCATTTTATCTAGACTAAGACCACCCTCTTTAGGAAATTTTCAAATACCAAGACTACACTCTTTGGGCCATTTATACCAAGACAAGAATTCCCTTTTTGGACCAATTCCATTGTATACCGATCCATTTTCATTTATCCTTACTTGGGATTTTTTTTCTTCCATATTGATCCATGGAGTTTGAAATTGATTTGGATGACATCCTATTTAAACACTACAAGGATGCCATTTTTTTGTGACTCATATAACAGGGATCCAAACTCCCACTTGGTTTTCTTATGGACTGATTTCATACCTTTGTTTAAAAATAATAAATACCTATGTTAAAGAGGCAACTTGTAAACCCACACCAACATAACCACATTAGTTTTTCTTAATTATATTGGGATGGTGAGATATTTGCTAATTAGATCATTACTATTTTAAATATGTATTTAGCTATTAATTTATTTTACAATTCCCTACTTGTCCAAAATCTTATCTGGTCTTAGATCCATAATAAATCCAGTCATCTCCCCTCCAAGGGATGTTATATGTTAAAGACCAAACTGTGCCCGAGTCTGATAACTACATGATCAGGATATGTCATGATCCCCTTTTTAAGCACAACCATATGCACCCAAATATAAAGTAAGATCAATATGACCAACCAATCCTCACTATTTTTATTAAATCACCCATCCTTAACAAAACACAAACCATTTTGGTCCACCTGTATTTATTGAATAACCTCTATTTGACGCATGGTCCATCTTTGACAAGCCCATATTTGAAGATCCCATTATTATTGAACAACAACCCATTATTCACCCATTGCCAATATTTCACCATTTTATAAAATCCCTTTATCTCAAAGCCTTCATTTGAAGGATAAAAGTGAAAAGTGTGTTTGTGGAAAATACAATTCAATAGGCCATTTATGTAGACACATTTACATTAGAAATAGGTTACCCTTTGAAATCAACATTTTTATCAACATGAACATCTACATTAGAATTGAGTTTTATTTCAAAACCAATATCCTAAGTGGGTTTGATTCTAGAATCACTATCATATTTAACATCACTAATAAAATTAACATCAATCTCAACATTAAATTCAGATCAACTTGAGTTAAAATCAGCTTCATAATTAGAATATATTATTGGATATTATAACATTGGAAATTCACTTCTATCAGATCCACTTGAGTTAGAATCAATTTTAGAATAAAAATATATTATTGGATATTATAACAATATCTATACACTTCTATCATATTCACTTGAGTTAGAATCAATAAATGAATCAACATATTTTAGAATACTTTATTTCATCAGCTACACACTTCTTGTATATCAGGTTGAAAAAATTTATGATCCTTCCATAATTTTTAAGGATGTTTACTTCAACATTGGCACAAGTTATCCTATTAGATTATACAATAATTGTTCTACCTTTTACACTTCCATTTCCATTACACATACCTTACCATTAACTAACCTAACCATTATATTATCGTACTACCACCCACAAATGTCGATTGGACCTACAAAATCACCCATTTTTTAACTTATTCCATGGTGACATTTCAGTGGCATAATTTTTGGGGAACCAAGACAACATTAAAGAATAAGAATGTTCTCCTACTGAAACCTTTTAGAGGCTCTAGATTACAATCAAAGTTTAAACTCAACATCTCCTCGTGAAACCTTTTTTAAGGTTATAAAGGATAATAATAATAAAAAAAAATCAAAATCCTTTAGTTAAACCTTACTTAAGGTGCTAAGGGAGAATCAAAATAAATTATCAAAATCCCTTTTTGAAACCTTATCTAAGGAACTATTAGACAATTCAAATCAGAACATTTAAGAAAAAAATTTTGTAAAAACCTCTTTAAGGTACCAATAACTGAGCTAATTATTTCCTCATTACTTGATGAAGATAATATTAAAGTTAATATCAGCCCAACTATAAAAAATTTAGGTCAAATCTAGAATTATAAATAATGTGTGTGATTAAAAATATCAATCTCCATTTTTCTTTCAACCATTACACTTCCCATTGTGATCGTATCATTTATTCAACTCCTATATTAAACCATCAAATCAGACCATTTATCCCATGCCTACCTTTCTTTACTCTTCCTAGAAAGACTCTATTCCAAAGAGGTTATTGAGACACCTTGCTTATAGGTTTGGAGGAAGTAGAATCAACATCCAACCAAGATCACAAAAACACTAGTTCTGTATGCAACTTTACAAGTTATTGATAAAGAAACTCTTCTTAGAGGGTATTAGTTAGACAACAAAGGGTTTGCATTAAGCATCTTGTAATATTTATTTGAGTTAATATGCTAAAAAATAAAATAAAAAATCAATTAAAAATACAAAACAATCAAAGGAGAAAGAGAAATAATTCATCCAATGATTAAATCAATCCTTATGGATCCTTAGGTAAGTACCATGATGAAAACCATATTTCTGACACCATGCATAAATAACTTATTATTTTTAAGTACTTTAAAACTTTTTGTTATCCCTATCTACATTAAATACTATTTCATTCAAGTCATCTTGGCCATTATTGTCCATTACTATTATTACAATTTTGGTTATTCACACCTATTCATCCAAGCCAATTTTACTTTCACCATTAGTCTTCCCACCTAAAAATTGTTACATAAATGGTAGGTATATTGAGATCTATTTTGGGAAAAAAATTGGAATATTAATTTCATGATACATTGAATACATGAAATGTTTAGCTCTCCCATGACATGGTCCTTAGAGATTCCAAGTCATTTTATTCATTATCATCCATTTATATCCACCATTATCCATTTGTCATCTATTATTATATTTCACTATAGGTTGGACTACATTGACTTGAGGCCTATTTGGACTATGTAGGTAGCACTCAATTTTTATGGTTAATTTAGTCACCCTTGTTCCATGTTCACTATTTTGTGAGCATCCTAAGCCACACTCTCATAATTTTGTGAGTTACCATTCTCATGTTATCCCCAATTTTTTATCATCCTAAGCCACTCTATCACCATTTTGTGAGCATCCTAGGCCATGCCCTCATCATTTTATTAGCATCCTAAGCCACACTCTCAAGGTTTTACTAATTACCATTCCCATGATCTCATAATTTTATGAGATAAAACATTTTAAATATCCTAATTCTTCATTGTTGAGGTGCCCAAAACCCAAAAACATTCAAAATATTCCAAGAGACCTAAAAATTGGAATAAGGCTTACAATATCTAGGAGAGATAAAAGGCCACAAAATACTAAACATTAGAAAAAGGCTTAAAATCTCTGCAAGAGATAAAAAGACAAAAAAATTAAAAACATTTGTCTTGTCCTAAATCCATTAATTATCCTTGATCTATCATTGAGATAGTCATATTAGCAACTATTGGAATATGTCTATTAATCATTGTTCTTATTTTTGAGGTTAGGCATTGATGTTGTCATTAATGTCAAAGGTTCTTGAAGAAAGGTGTTCATGAGGTCATTAAAGAATATGGCTATGAGAGAGGATATAGACCAGTGTTGTAATTATTTTGAGAGTTTAAAGAATATAAAAAATGTTTATAATCATCAAATAGTGTTTCAAGACCAGTTGTCAAGCTTCAAGTGTTTGAGAAGCCTAGTCATGACACTAGTCATAGCTGGTAAAGTCTTAGTGAGAATGTTTGAGCATGGTAGCCTGGTGAGATGGATGCATAGAGGAATAATAAAATATATAATTTTTATTTACCATGCATATAATTATTTTCACTACTAATAATATTTTTTAGGTGAGCTTACAAGGGTAAGACCTTAAGTCTATATTTGCAACTAGACTAGTTCTAGACCCAGCCTGATCTAATGAGGTGTCACGAAGTGTTGTCAAGGCCTATGAAAGATTTAAAGTAGTGTTTTATCATGAGATAGGTTTATTTAGTATAATAATGAGGTGGAGAGAACATGGAGATAGGCATGAAGTTTAATTTAAAGGCCTAATATGTTTTACAAGTCAAGGTCTACAGAGCAAAGAGATAAATGGTGGGAAAATGAGGTGTGTGATTCATATTTCAATTTAAAAATGCGAATTTGAGAATTTTAAATGGTTTTATATATTATCCCAAGTTTTTCTACCAATTTTAAGGTTATAGTTTGCAATAAAAGTCATGAAAAGTGGTTTTAAGGTCTCTCTAGTGCAAACAATGAAGGTTTCTCAACCCGAGGACTTTCAAGTGTTCATTGTCATGTGTCAAAAATGAATTAGAACCTAAAATATTGATTATATATTGGTAAGTGTCCTATATAACATATATATGGATCATTTTTGAAAACAAGGGACAATTCTTTATGAACAATCATTAACACCAAAAATAGTGTTAACCCTCTTTAAAACCCTAATAAAGACCTAATGTGAAATATCCTATTATAAAGTGATTAAAATATATTGGTATATATATTTAAGTGATTTTAAGTTTTATTCATCTCTCCCATGCACCTCCAAGTGTGATTTGTTTGTCAGGTGGGTAAGTGGACCCTATAAGAAAGTCTTTGTTTCTTAGAGATTTGTTGTAGTATTCAGAGTTGACCAAGTCAAAGTTGATAAATGGATGAATAAAAAAGATTGATACTTTTTTTGATGTACATGGTGTTTTATGATGAATTTATATCTCTTAGGCTTGATAAACCACTCATACAATTTGACTAATTGCTAATAGGTCTATTTGTGCATATAGTGATAAACCTAGGAAGAAGTGAGAAGGTGATTAGGGATGTGTTATCATAGATCATGGATGAATCCAAGTGAATGGAGATATTTTTAAATACCTTTAATATATTTTAATTTTGGATATAATTTTTTTAGATCATTTTATATATAAAAAATATGCTCTCAATTTGACTTGTCTAGCTCAGTGAGATTTGTGTACAGTGAGGTCATGAGATTGGTATGCAAGACTAATATTGCCATTAAAAATTATAGAATTTTTGTTGGATATTTTAATAATTATGTTTTATATATTTTAATTCATTTAAATTCCTTGAGTGTGTTCTTTTAGGTTTCATAATTTTATGTTTTCATGATTGCATTTTAAAGCTAGTTCGTAGTTCTAAGTGGGCTACTTGTAGAGAAGGGTTTGAGTAATTTTGCCTTGAGTTGTGAAGTATAAATAATATGGTAATGAATTTCAGGTAATTTAAATTATTTATATGTTAAATTTTTTATTTTTTAAAAAAAAATTATGTTTATGCTCTAGTTGTTTAAGATAGACTTTCTAGGTATGCACGGGCCGAATTGTGAATGGTGTTAATGGCTTACTTCAAATGGTGAATGGAGATAAAATGTGTTATGAAACCTAGATGATATTATAATTTTTATTTTTGAGTGAAATATGATATTTTATTTCCATTTAATTTTTTTTAATGTGTTCAAAGGAAGGCAAAGTGTAATGTGTGCTAATGAAGGCCTAATTGAATTAGGTCTCCTTAAGGCCTAAAGATGGATTTGGTCCATTTGAAGTATGGCCTACCTTATTTAATGTTTGATTAAATTTTTTTGGCATGATATAAGGCCTATTGTGTAGAAAATATAATAAATCAAGTATGTATGACTGACCAAGAGGTTTATGAGTAAGAACCTAGTATAAAAATAAGGCCTAATTGACTAGCTAGAGAATATGGTGTTTAAGTGAATGATATATAAATTTGAAGAGTTGAAGGAGGTATTTTTTACCATTATAAATGGCCATATAAATAATCATAAATATATAATGTGGGTGCTATAAATTAACATCAATCTCAAATAATCCAATCTGTCTTGAAGAGACCTAGTTAAGAAAGAAGGCCTAAAAGGTAGTTTGAGAGGGGTCAGAGTGAGAAGAGATGAAGATGTGGTAATAATATATTTTTTGATAAACAAGGTGATATAAGGGTGATAAACTAAATAAATTGTCTAATTTTATTTTGAGTCATCTATGGGGTTGGTGCCTCCTTGCAAGTGGGTGCTTGGCTAGTTGGGGTTAGTGCTCCATGTGAAGTTGGTGCTTCACTAAATCTTGATTTTTGTCTTATAGGACTATATTAAATTTTAAAATATTAGTATGTATTCTTACCCTTGAGGGTTTCCCACTCATATTTGTTTTTCCTATGTTATGCTCATATGAATGACTCTTTATGCATTGCTATATCTTTACATTGCTTTAATGGTTCAAGGAATGTTAAAGTACATGTGAATGAAAATTTTAAATGAATTATTCAACCCTACCCTCATAGTCATTGAGTTTACAATAATTTTTATTAGATCTTGGTCCTTTTAAGACAAATCTAACAACTAGAAGGTGATCCAAAGAATCATAAGATATATTGTGATCAACAGGAATAAGATAACATGTATGATGAAAAAAATCTACTATGATATTGAATAAGAATAATTTAAATTAAACCTTGAAGATGAGATCATAAGATCACTTAATGATTTGAATCATCAAAATAATACTATCAATTATCTTAGTAGTTAGTTATAATGTGTCAACACAAGGTTTAAGTCAATGGAAGTTGAATATGACTAGTTGAAGATAGAGTTATATTCTTTGAAGGTTGAGCATGAGTAGCTCATAGAAAAAATGAAAGGGGTTGAGAGAGAGCGTGAGAATTCAGAACAAGTAAAGAGTACCAACATGAAGAGACAAATTAGGTATATCAATTAAATAAAAGACAAATCATCATGAGAACATGGGAAAAGGAGTAATTAGTCAATTGGTACATACATAAATATTGTTTGCTACATTTGTCATAATATAGGACACTTTGAAATATTCTACTCTAATTGAGTTAGATATATCTCAATATTCAACAAGACATATGAATCTCCTAAAATGCATGAATAATATAAAACATTGGTATGGAAGCCAAAATAAGTTAGGATGGATCATATTGAGCTCAATAGTCAAGATGGACTATTTACCAAAGAGGAACATAAGACTAGAGAGGATTCTATTTTAGCTTAGACTACCATTCAGATTCAAGATGAAGGCATGAAATGGTATATATATAAAGGTTTATCAATCCACATGATAGGAGATATAAATAATTTCATCTCATTGAATAAGAATGTTGTAGGAAAATGAGGTTTGGAGACTACACAACTACCAATAACGTTGTCAAGAGTGTCTTGAGTTTTGATAATGGGAAGACCAAGACACAAAATGTGTTGTATGTGGGTAGCTCAAAACATAACCTACTTAGTGTAATTCAAATTTTAAATCAAGGACATACACTAGCCTTTCATAATAGAGGGTGTAAGTTAAGGAGATCCAAATCAGGAAAACTAATTGTTAATGCTAGGAGGATAGAGAATAATCTATATGTCTTCAATGAGATCAAGAAGGAGAGATTCTTCATGAACAAGATAAATCAAAGTTTGATATGGAAAAATATATTAGGACACCTAAAATTTGAAAATTTGGTCAAGATATAAATAAGAAGTATGTGAAGAACATACCTAGGACCACCAAACCTACAAACATACTTTACAAGGCATGTCAACATGATAAGTAGACTAGAAGAAGGTTCAAGTCCAAATATTAGTCTACTACAAGACCCTTGGATTTAACACACACTAATCTCTATGGACCTACATTAATTCAAATCATTCAAGGAGATAGTTACCTCATGTTACTCATAGATGATTACATAAGAATGACTTGAGTTACATTCTTGAATGAAATGTCAAAAGATTTTGACAAGTTCAAGGCATTCAAGGATCTTGTTAATAATTAGAAGAATGGGAAGATCAAGTGCCTAATATCTGATATATGAGGAGAATATTAGTCCAATGATTTTGATGACTTATGTGAAGTTCATGAAATAAGGAGATAATTCTCAGTAGTTAGGACACCCCAATAGAATGGGGGAGTGAAAAGGAAGAATAACATAGTTCAGGAGATAATTAGAACTATGCTAAATAATTCTATACTATCCAATGGATATTGGAGAGAGGTATTAAGAACTACACTCTAAATTTTAAATCGAGCACAAATAAGGACTAATGGCAACAAGACTCCTTATGAACTATGGAAAGGGAGACCTACCAGTGTAGAACACTTTAGAGTGTTTGGGAGAAACTTTTTCATTAAAAGAGATTATGAATACTTAGGAAAGTTTGATTCTAGATTAGATGAAGGTATATTCTTAGGATACACATCAATGATCTCATCCTATAGATGCTATAATAAGAGGCTACAAAATATAGTGGAAAACATTAATGTGAATATTGATGAGATAATGAAATCACACTCATAGTCAAAGGACATTATAGAGAATATGGACTTCAAGAATGAAGAGGATATTATAGAGGTTGATAAGGAAGATTAAGAAGTTGAATAGAGATTGTATTCAAAATTACCCTCAAAATAGATTTAAAGAGATCACCCTAAATCTTAAATCATTGACATCAAGAATGCAAGTATGAAAATATGGAGAATACAGGTAAGTAATCTAAATCAAGAAAATGTTTCTATATTATCCAATATTAAACCTAAGAGCCTTAATAATCAATATAAAACAAATGTTGGATAGGTGTTATGAATGATAAGTTAGACCAAATAGAGAATAATGAGACATGGGAACTAGTTCCTAGGCCTAAAGACAATAATGTCATTTGCATGAAATGGGTGTTTAGAAACAAGTTGAATGAAGATGAATTAGTCACTAGGAACAAGGATATATTGTTATGTAAGTTATATGCACAAGTTGAAGTGGTAGGCTTCAAGGATACCTTTACACCAGTGAAAAGATTGTAGGCTATTAGATTGTTTCTATCATATGCAGGATTTAAAAGATTCAAGGTATACCAGATGGATGTCAAAATTGCCTTTTTAAATGGGAATTTGGAAGAGGAAGTGTACATTGAGTAACTTGAGGGGTTCTCACTATAAAATGATAAAGACTATGTTTGCATATTTAAATAGGCTCTTTATGGTTTAAAACAAGCTCCTAAAGCTTAGTGTACATCAATAATTCAAAAGAGGAGCTATAGATAATAATCTATACATCAAGATAGATGATGGCCATCAGTTGACAGTAGATATTTATGTGGATGACATCATATTTGGTAGAAACAATTAGAACATGACCAAGGCCTTTATAGAGGTGATTAAGAAAGATTTTTATATGTCCATGCTAAGAGAACTATCATTCTTTCTTGGATTATAAATCACTCAATCTAAAAAAGGTATATTCATATAATAATCCAAGTACAAAAGAGAGATGTTGAATAAGTTTGAGATGGTATATTGGAAACCACTAGTACACATATGATCATAGTGTGTAAGTTGAGAAAGGAAGATGAATCCTCAAAGATCAATCAGATGTTATAGAGGTAAATGATTGGAAATTTTTTATACACCATAGTGTCTAAACCTGACATCATACAAGAAATAGGTCTTATGTGAAGGTTTCAAATAGATCCAATGGATAATCATCTGTAATAAGTCAAAAGGATACTCAGGTATCTTAAGGGGACTATGGAATATAGATTGTGGTATCCAAAAAGCAAAGATTTCAACTTGATACCATACATATATCCATATTGGGAAGTATGGATGATACAAAGAGTTTTGGTGGAATGGATTTCTTCTTAGGTGGGTGCCTAGTTTCATGGATAAGCAAGAATTAACCATCAGTATAATTATCCATTTGTGAGGCTTGATATATTGTAGTAGCTTTATGTTACACTCAGGTCTTATGGATGACATAGACCCTAAACGACTACAAGGTAGAGTATGATGGTCCTAGTCCTATATATTATGATACAAGTGTTATAAGTGTCTCAAAGAACCCTATCATGCACTTAAGGACCAAGCACATTCCCATCAAGTATCATTTTCTAAGAGAGTAGGTAAGTGAACAAAGTGTCAGACTTGAGTATGTTTCTAGATTATTACAGCCATCTTGACTAGACCACTTCTAAAGGTAACTTTTAAACACCTAAGATAAAAATTGGGTGTAATTCCTACCCCTATTAATTATTTAATAAGTAAAATCAGTTACGGGAATGTAATCATGTCAATTATCTACAAGAATAGGTGAGTTGTTCCAATAAGGTATACATGGAGATAGGGGAAGCATATTTGTGTTATGTCTTATAAACTCATAATTCTATGTGTTGAGTATTTTGGTTGCAAGGATTATGATCCAAGGAGCTACAAACATCTCTTTGCCATTTAATATAAATGGGGATAAATACAAAGATGGGGAGATAAGAAAGATCAATTTCTTAGTATATTTTTCCATCAATGTCAAAGGGAGATATTGTTGAACATTATTCTTATTATTGAGGTTTGACATTGATGTTATCATTGATGCCAAAGGTTATTGAATAAAGGTCTACATGAGGTTATTGAAGAGTATAGCTATCATAGAGGATATATATTAGTTTTTTAGTGATTATGAGAGTATAAGGCATGTAATAAGATGTAGAATCATCAAAGTGTGTTTCATGACCTGTTTACCAAATTTGACCCCAAGTCAAATTTTGGTCAACCCCTAATATTTTTAACTTTTGAGAATATCCAAATGTGTCTAATAGGGTTTTATGTTTGTCTATTTTCTTACTCATCCTCTCCCTAGTACTTGTTGAAGTCTACCCCCTATGCACTAGGCTAGTCAACTTGAGTCAAAGGTTGGTAAACACTAGTAAAAGGTGGTCAAAGGGTCAATTTATGTTGAAAATATCCTTATGTGGTACTTAATATGTTTATAGTTCATAATTGGCTACAGGATATGTCTCATGTCAAAAAAGGGGGCCTTTTAGTCATATTTTAACCCATTTAATGACTTGTACAAATTTTTATGCAATTAAACATGACACCCAATTGAGTTTCAATGTGGATCATGTCAAGATCATGTTATGAATAGTTATTTTCTAGGAAATAAGTATTTATGTTTAGTGGATGGCAGTTTTCCCTAAAAAATAAGGGTTTTTGGGCACTTGTACAAACTTCTCAAGTCCACGATAAGCTAAAAACATGGGAAAAGTAAATCTTTTCCTCCCATAATCCATTTCAATTCCTGGTTTTCAATGATAATGCAAACAGTTTCATTTGTAACTTATTTTCCTTTGTTTTCACTTGGCAAACAAAGGAGCAACTTCATGCACTTGGTATAGGCCATATAGGTGGAATTGGGAGGATTGATTATTGGGATGGATATTAATATGAGTGAAATTAATTTTCATAATAATAACTTGAGATTTTGTGTATCCTCCTTTATGAACCATTAGTTTGATCCCATATAACTTTTTATGCATGTTCAACCATGAGGGGGTCATTGTTTGATCTTGTCTCAGAGTTTATTGTTTTGGATTGATGTATTTGTGTGTTTTAGGTAAATAAACATAATTTTTAGGATGTTTCTATTATTATTATTATTATTATTATTATTTTGAGAGTTCAATTATTTGAGAAATCATCTTCTAGGCTTGCAAAATGTCTAGTTGGCATTCACAATCATCTCATTGCTTTGAAAATGTTTCCTTAATGTTGGATATGATGTTTTGATGTTTTTTTGGAAAGTATCTTGGTGTATATTAGGCATTCAAGTTTCTAAAATTTCTCTTGAATTGTATTTAAAACCATTCCTTGCATGTTTATTATCATTATATGATTTCTTTGTATGTCTTAGTAAAAAAAACTCCACCTACAGGAGCATGATGATGCCACAAACGTAATTTTGAAGGTTTGACATGGTCCTTAACCTCTTGGGACCACTAGTGTACATTTAAATTTTTGATGGAGGCATGTAGGTGTTATAAACTTGTAAACTTAGAGAGTGTTCTCAATCCTACCTATATAGAGGAGGACCATCTACAACTGATGCCATATATGTGCCTTCAAAATGTGTTCCAATAGATTGGTCAATCAAATTTAAAATTCCTTACTATGGGAATGCATATATAGACCTATTGATCATCCTAGCTTGATAATAAAAGTGTCAAATCATAAATAAGAAGGTTGGACTATGATCAGGCCATATTGGGTCATATGTCCCTAAAAAAGGTAAATAGAGGCCTTGAAGGTTTTTTAGGACCTCATAAAATTCACTTTATAGGTGATCCAAGATTTTAAATTTGAAAACTTGGTATCTCTATTCACCTAAAAAAATTGTGTCAATTTTTAGAAGTAAAGGGTGAATGGAGATTATATGTTTCAAATCCTAAAGATGGCTAAACCCACTAAAGCAAGGTAGTGTTAACTACAAGTTATTGATCAAAAAGTTAACTTTGCATCCCATTTTGATGATTTTGGAATTTGATATCATGTTGAATGATTATAGTGGTTTAAATTATGGTTGTATGATAATATTCCATGAGATAAGAATAAATCTAATGTCTTCAACCCCTAATGCATACTTCTATGTCTGTACACAGGACTGTGAAGAGCCACCTACAACCAGAAAGGCCAAGGTTTGTGAAATAGGCATTATCATGAATGAGGTGAAGGAAAGTTTATGTTTTTAATGTAATAAAATGCATTCATTTCATCAACCCCACCATGAAAAATTTCATTCTTGACATATAAAATAACCTATAGACCTAAAATGAAGGAAAGGATAGTCACCTACAGCTAGGACAATAGTGAAGTGAGATTATGGCACTTGGAAGAGTCTTAAAGCACTTTAGGGCTGAATTATGTGTAAATTACAAAACCAATGATTTTTGTAATCCAAATGATTTTTAAAATCATAAATAAACACCAAATTCTTTCCATTCTCAACCCCAAATCACTTACAGGCATGGTCCTAAGATTGTCTCAGTCCAGGAGAACAATGAATAATTAGAAAGCCTAAAAGGGCCAAGATGATAGGTTAGGAGATGAAATCACATTGGAATATGAATTTAAGTAAAAAAGGAATATATAATTTTTTTAAACCTTCATTATATCTTCTAAATAAAAATTTCTAAAACAAAAGCACCCTGTTCACTGTCACAATTAGACAGGGTCATAAGCAAGAGAGGAACATGTGAGAGATTAGTGCCTTGGAAATTGAAGGAGAGTTTAAAATAGTATAAGGTGGATTAATCATGATAAAATTAAGGAAATAATATGTCTAATACATCCTCAAGCTACCCATTCCCCTTTTCTCATAGCAAAATGGACTCAATCCGTACAAGCAAGGTTAGAAAAACCTTGTTTTAAGAGGTGAGTTTGGGAATTCCACCTAGGAGAGAGGTTCTGATTGTATCCCTAGGTTACAAAAGCATTAAATGATGTAAATTAACATACATAAACAACTTTGATGCATAAATTAAGTGAATAAGGAGTATCCATGAGGAGGTTTGGATAAGAACATGTAAAAACAAGGTTTTTAACCCCTTTTTTGAAGAAATTGGGATGTTTAGACTGCTTAAACATGGAATCAGACAAAACACTTTGCTAAAGTTGGTCATTAGGAGATTTTGAAACTCTTAAAATAATCACTTTTCATAAAAAATAAGCCTAATACTCTATATTTTTCTTAGAGCAAGGGCAGTCCCTTTATGCACAAGAATGATTGTTTTGGGGAAAAGTGATGAATTAATGATCTCAAGGAAAAAAAAGAAAAAATAAAGGTTAGATAACCTATAGGATTCCTAAAAAAAACCTAATAAATATTGATAGGAAGTTTAAGAGCAAACAAGTCCCCCTACACAACAAGGGTTAGAGTCAAGTGTGAAGGAAAGCCTTAGGGTTAGAAGCCAAATTAGAGGTCATATGCATTTTAAACCAAATATATGATTTCCAAGTGATAAATCCATATTTATAGAGGTATTTTGGTTGAGTTCAATCCATCACATTTCAAATATAATCATTATAAGGTCAAGAGGATCTCAAAGATGTAGTCAAACCTATTAGCAAGGTCTAGGCCTAAAACCAAGTAGGGGTAAATTTTCATTTAAAGCTTTTATAAATCCATTATAATGGTTTAAATAATTTTTATGGTACATATAGATGTTTTCCAATAATTTTATTTAAAGAGAGTCTCTTGGAAGCCATTTTGGGCTTAGGAAGCATTTAGACCCCACCAAGAAGTAAGAAATGAGCTCAAATGTCAACTTCAAGTGCTTAAAACTTCCACCAAGATTTTCATGGGACCTTGAGATGTTTAATGAAGTTTAAGGGGGTCCCTGAGGAGACATAAGAGGTATTTGATCAAAACTCTAATGTGCCATGGCTATGAATGAATGTTAAGAATGAAAATCACTCCAAAACCCTTCTAAACCCTTCTCAAGGATGTGACTGTCTAGAAATTGAAAATTAAGCATGAATATAGAATGAAAATTACATGAAAATTTGAGGACATGTATAATACTCTCCTTGTTACCCCCCAATATAATTTTCCTATATGGATCTATACAAAATAGGGTGAAATAGGGATTATTTTGACCATTTTTGGTGTTTTTCAGGCATGGTGAACTTTCAAAATTAAAAATAACTTTTGGAGGAAGGTTTAGGAATTTTTATAAGTCCTAATTGTTATTGGATCAATTTTATAAGTGCCTATGTGTTCCTACTAGTTCTCTCAATTCAGCCAGTCCATTGAGCCAGCTAGGAGAGACTTAGAGAAAATGGTGAACTTTCATATTGGGAACCTTTTAAGGCCAATTTCTTGTAACTGATGATATGAGCACTCCTTACACATGTAATTCTTCTTATTTTATAGACCATATTTTAGGTTTGTAGATATTAAAGGTGACAAGTGTGAGAGGTAAAGGGAAAAGAGATATTTTGAGATTACCAAGTATGATCATACATGGCCATATTGATAAGAAGGGTCAGGATCCTCTCCAATGCATATGAAGGATTATTATTAAACCTTAATACTTATATTAATCATAAAAATTAATCATTTTAAGAGTTATTATAGATTTTTATGGCCAATCATGAGGGGTATTTTTTTGTGCATAAAAAATGGGTTTCTTGACTATTTATAGGTCTTAGATGATTCGATATGACATTTGTAATTCTTGACATGATATGGCTTACCCCATCACTCTCTCTCTCATACATTTATAGCTTATATTCATGTTGGTGACACATGTCCTTGTGCCTTTTCAACTTCTCTTCTCTCTCTCTTCCTCAAAGTTCTATAAATTGAGCCATTTTGGTCTATTGTAAAGAGACCAAATTTTGGTATGTCCAATCCACACTAAAATGAGATTAAAATTTTATTATTAACATTTAATATAAGTCTAATTATTATTTATGTGTTAGGTTGTGGAGCTAAAAGCTTCAACTATGCATACATGGAGGAGGTTGCTGAGTTCCAGGGATACCGGCATCGACAGTGTAACTGATGTCGGTCATCTACAGTGCAGAAGGGCAACCAGCATCGGTAGGAGGTTGGCTAACATCGGTCAACTCCAAGTAGATAGGGACCAATGTCAATCGCCTGTGTAGTTCTAGAACTGTTCATTGCATGAACAGTTAGTTCGTTGAACTGAGTGTTTGCATGTAAAAGGCTATTTTTGGTCTTGAGTTGTGAGTCTAATTATTGTAAATTAGAAGTTTAAGTTATTGTTTAAGTGTGGGATCTATTTATAGACCCATTGGCATGTATTGTAAAGTGTGCTAGATAGCTAGTGTGCTAGTTAGAGTTGAGCAAGTGTAGGTTCATCTAGTTCCACAGATGACCAAATAGAGGAAGGCAAGGAAGATCCTTCCAAGTGTAAGATCATTTGAATTACAGGTTGTTGCAAGTTCATGGAGAAGATCTACATGGTGAGTAAGATCTTTTGAGTTGTAGGTTGTTGTAAGCTTATGGGAGATCTACTTGAATTACTTTGAGTACTTGTGTAATGGCAGGGTTACTACTGACTGGTTGGAGGTGAACACCAATTCTGTGTTTGAGTTGTGTGCTGGGACCATTTTTGGTAGGAGAGTGAACTCTTGATTGAGAATTACTGGGAGCCCTTGAGGTGTGGGAAGCCTCTGAGAGGTGGAAGAAGAAGTGGCATCTTCTTTATTGTATTTTATTTTTAGATGAGTATTAATATAGTTTGTGGTGTCTCTCATATTCTGTGCTATTTGTGAATTCTAGTTACTTATTGCTTCTGGTTAATTTCGTATGTTTAGTTGCTTATACAAGGTAATCATATTGTGCTCTTATTGAGGAGCAAGATCCTGACAAGTGGAATTAGAGCTATTTGTTGTTCTTGATTCCCCATCAACTGGTGGTATCAGAGCTTTTGGTTAGGTTACTAACAAGTGTTTTAGATCTGGTTAGTGTGTGTTGATTACAGGTTACTCACAGGGGTTTCTATTTGAGTGGGAGTATAGCAATGGCAGAAGAAAGTAAGCTAGGAATGGAGAAGTTTAATGGCAAGAACTATCAATTATGGAGGATGCAGATTGAATATTATCTATATCAAAAAAAATTGTACTTATCATTGGGTGGGGTTGCATGCAAGCCCACAGATATGAAGGTTGAAGAATGGGAGGTTCTTGATCGAAAGGCTCTGGGATCTATAAGGTTGAGCCTTGCATCGTCTGTGATTTCCAACTTATCTTAGGCCAAGACAATGGTAGAGTTGATGGAATCTTTGGAAAATTTATATGAAAAACCCTCATCTTCAAATAAGGTATTTCTTATGAAGCAATAATTTAATTTGCAAATGTTGGAAGGTGGATCTGTTCATAGTCATCTTAGTGATTTCCATGGTTTGGTAAACTGGTTAAGTTCAGTCAATATTGTTTTTGATGATGAAATTAAGGCTCTCTTAATCTTATGCTCATTACCTAAAAGTTGGCAGAGTTGGTAATGGTAGTTAGTAATACTGCATCTGCTTCAAAAATCTTAAAAGTGGATGATGTTGTGAGTGTAATCTTGAATGAATAAATTTGCAGGAAAAGCACAGGTGAATAATCAGGGAATGCTTTGAGTGTGGAAAGCAGGGGAAGGCAAAGAGAGAAGATCGAGCATGGGAGATCAAGGTCCAAGATAGGCAGGAGATCCAAATCTAGGTATGGCTGAATAACCTACTGGAAATATGGAAAGCAAGGGCACTTAAAGAGAGATTATAGGTCAGATGAAGATCAGCATGAAGGGCATGAAGAAGTAGATGTTGTAGATTATGTTACACAGGATGCTCTGGTATGTTCCTTAGATAAATTAGAATCTTGGGTTTTAGATTCTAGTGCCTCTTTTCATGCATCCCCAAATAGGGAATTTTTTCATGAGTATGTCCAGGGAGACTTTGGAGAAATTTATTTAGGGGATGGTAAGCCTTGTCAGATAGTTGGCAAAGGGAAAGTGAAGCTGAAATTGCAGACAGGGAACACATGGGTGTTGAAAGAGGTCATGCATATCCCAATCCTGAAGTGGAATTTGATTTTTGTTGGAAAGTTGGGTGATGAGGGTTGCACAGTAACTCTCATGGCGGACTCTTGGAAGGTTACCAAGGGTGCACTTGTTGTAGCAAGAGGTAAGAAAGTAGGTACACTTTATCTATCTACTTGTATTACTGATTCTCTTTTTGGTTTATCTACTTCAGCTATAGATTCAAAGATGTGGCTTAATAGGCTTGGTCACATGAATAAGAAGGGGATGCATGTTCTTGAGTCAAAGGGTATGCTTTCAAATTTTAAAAGCATGGATCGAGATTTCTGTAAGCAAAAGAAGAAAGTGACATTTCTTTAGAAATCCAATGTTAGTGACAAGAATAGAAAAGCCTTGGTTTTCATGGAGAAGGTGACAGACAGAGATCAGCACAAGGGGCTGAAGAATTCTGAGTAGAGCAAGGTTGATATGGACAAGGGTTTGATCCAAAAGGAGCTCATGGGTAAAGGTCATTGCTCACAAGTAAAACATAGAGACTGATGTCGGTTAGAAAACTAGCATTAGCATCTAGATAGGGACCAACATTGGCTATGTGCAACCCAACGTCAGTGACTCAGGATAGATAAACACCAGCATCAGTCAGGGGAATTGGCGTCAGTGATGAGGTAGTCACATGGAACCGACATCGGTCGGATGCAGACTAAGATGTGACCGGCATCGGTCATTGAGATGGATTTTGGGCAGATAGCAAGCTGTCAAAGAGTCTCAAGTGCCCATATGGAGGACTTAAAGGGTAAGTAAGCCTCAAATTCATCATTTCCCTTCTTTACACTACTTGTTTCTCACTGATGGTCAAGAACCAAGAAGTTATTAAAGAAGTAGAGCAAGTAGATCCAAGAAATAGTGGGAGCTTAGCATGGATGAAGGATGTGATTCCTTGGAGAAGAACCAAATGGGAGTTTTTGGGTGGAGTTGCCAGCTAGAAGAAAGCATTGAGAGACGAATGGATGTTCAGGATAAAGAAGAGTGGGAATGGACACATGAGATAGAAGGCCAGGGTATATGGTCTTGTGTAAGCTACAAGACAATGGAGGTTTGACCATTGTGTTTCTCTTTACCAAGTTGGATAATATTAGCTACATTATCATATTACTGTATTGTGTGCTTGTTGTAGGGTTACACATATAGGGAGTTGTTGAACTAAAGGTAAAGCTAGTTCAAAGGTGTGTCATGAGGAATCTGGGAGCAGCAAGATTCTTTGGCATGAGTGTGTTCTAGGGACATGGAAGGTCACAGGTTGACTTTGTCTTCAGATGATTGTGTGAAACTAGTTAACACACCAATGGTTGGACAGTTTTATGAATAGTGTCTTGATTCACATAATGAGGTTAAGTGCATGGTATGTACTAGACCTGAGTTTGCCCAAGCAGTGGGTGTTGTCAGAAAGTTTAGAGCCAATTTGGGAAAGAAGCACTGGAGGGCAGTTCAGTGGATTCTTAGGTATTTGAGAGGGACCAGCAGCAGGTGCACATGCTATGCAGGGTCAAGTTATTTTCGACATGGGTTTGTAGATGCGGATGTGGTAGGTGATTTGGATGACAGGAGGTGTACCACAAGATTTGTGGTGGTTGGTCTTCAAGAGTGATCTTGAAGAGGGATACAAAGCCAAGGGAACAAACTAGATGATGTACAGGTATAGGTACAATTGCAGCTATTTATCTCCAAGTGGGAGATTGTCAGGTTGTGGAGCTAAAAGCTTCAACTATGCAGACATGGAGGAGGTTACTGAGTTCCAGGGATACCGGCATCGGCAGTGTAACCAACGTCAGTCATCTATAGTGCAGAAGGGCAACTAGCATCGGCAGGAGGTCCACTGATGTCGGTCAACTCCAGGTAGACAGGGACCAACGTCGGTCACCTGTGCGGTTCCAGAACTATTCATTGCACAAATAGTTAGTTCATTAAACCAAGTGTTTGCATTTAAAAGGCTATTTTTGGTCTTGAGTTGTGAGTCTAATTATTGTAAATTAGAAGTTTAAGTTATTGTTTAAGTGTGGGATCTATGTATAGACCCATTGGCATGTATTGTAAAGTGTGTTAGATAGCTAGTGTGCTAGTTAGAGTTGAGCAAGTGTAGCTCCTTATAGTTCCACAGATCAGCAAATAGAGGAAGGCAAGGAAGATCCTTCCAAGTGTAAGATCATCTAAATTTCAGGTTGTTGCAAGTTCATGGAGAAGATCTACATGGTGAGTAAGATCATTTGAGTTGTAGGTTGTTGCAAGCTTATGGGAGATCTACTTGAAGTACTTTGAGTACTTGTGTACTGGCAAGGTTATTACTAACTAGTTGGAGGTGAACACCAATTCTGTGTTTGAGTTGTGTGTTGGGACCATTTTTGGTAGGAGAGTGAACTCTTGATTGAGAATTACTGGGAGCCCTTGAGGTGTGTGAAGCCTCTGAGAGGTGGAAGAAGAAGTGGTATCTTCTTTATTATATTTTCTTTCTAGATGAGTATTAATATAGTTTGTGTTGTCTCTCATATTCTATGCTATTTGTGAATTCTAGTTATTTATTGCTTCTGGTTAATTCCGCATGTTTGGTTGCTTATACAAGGTAATCATATTGTGCTCTTATTGAGGAGGAAGATCCTGACAAGTGGAATCAAAGCTATTTGTTGTTCTTGATTCCCCATCATTATGAACATTTTTTCTAAGTGTGTGAGTGATTTATAGTGGAGTTAAGTGATAGTATTATCCTTAGTCCCTTTATCTTTCATGTTTAAGAAAGAGTTTTGATGTTAATAGGTCATGTGAAGTGTGTTGAATGTACTAATCCCTCTTTCAAGTATGAAATTGTCTCTATGTTTTGAAATCTAACCCTAGGTCAAGTATCTTTTTTATTCTCCCAAATATGCTACCTTCACATTGAAACACTATGTTAGGATCTTTCAATGCATGAAATTGGTCTTGGAAAGCATTGTTTCTTAGTATAAGTATGATAGTTTGTGGGATATATCTTGGTGTATCACCTATTTAGTATAGTTTTTATTTTATTTAAACTCTTAATTCTTTTCATGAAAAGCATTATATTAGGTGATAAGCACTTAGAGAAGAATTCAAGGAGCTAGCCCTTTCAATCCTAGACATTCATCTCTCTTACACGTTACCACAAATTTGAGAGATGATTCAATGTTACATCAAATTTAGGGAGATTAATATAGTGTCCTAGGGTTCATTATTTTATGATAATAGTTTTTCCATGCTTGGTGGGACAATTGGTCCTAATTTTTTCATGTCAAGGTGAATGTTGATCTTGACAAGCCCAAAGTTGAATAAATGTTTCTAATCCAACATTTGGCAACTCTAAAAGGTGAAAATATCTAGTTGTAGATCAATTTTTACACATTTTACTTCATTTTCCTCACTAGATCATCTTCTAGTAGATTTTTCAATGAAGTACCTCTACGTAAAATTCCTCTTGAATAACAACACCCTGAACCATTCCTAAATTTTAGAGATCCTAAACAAGAAGGTTTTGAAGAGAAATAAGAAGTAGAAGAGATAGGAGATCAAGAGGAAGGAGAAGAGATGGCTATGCAACATCCTTTCCCAACCTTCAACACCAAAAATCCAATTAACTTTCTTTCATATGACCCTATTCCTCCCAATGCTACCACAAATCTCCCTAGTTTTAATGGAAAGGGTCATATTACCCCATCTAAAAACATTAGGGACATTTCAACCATTTACAAATTTCATAATGTTACTCAAGACAACATAGCCATTAGATTACTTTCCATGTCTCTAAACAGTAAGGCACTTGATTGGAATATAACTTTGGAAGGTGGTTGCATTACTAATTGGGATGACTTTGGGGAATTATTGGTGAGTAGGTTTGAGAACAAGAGTGATCATTCTTCATTAATCTACCAACTGAATGTGATAATGAAAGGTCATAATGAATCCATGGGAGATTTCAATGAAATATTTCAAAGAACATGGCATAGGTTGCCACCTATAATGAGGCCACCTCCAAGCTTTATATTCCCCACCTATTTCAAGGCTATTGACACTGATGTGGTAGTAGCATTGTAATCAATGGGAGGATTTACTTTACCCAAGGCATATGAGATATCCATTAAATATGATAATATTTTGATACAAGTTGGGTTTTTACCTCCAAGAGTCTCCATGCCTTCATTATCTCATAATTCAGTTCAATCCCCAAGCATAGAAAAAGTTCCCAATACCAATGTCAAGCCTAAAACCACTCCCAAAAAGGTAGATAATGCCATAGATAAGGATGAGAGGATTCATTCTTTGCAATCCCAGCTCAAGCAAGCTCAATTGTATGTACATGTTCCACCAAACCCTTAGTACTATCCTTAATAATGCTATAAACCTCCACCCCAATATAGCTACCAAGGAAGAGGACACGGTCAACAAGGTTTCAATAGGCAGTTGAATGCTTATAATACTAATTCTATTTCATTTTCAAGGAATGTTGTTCCAGTCCATACTAATTTGGTTCGAGGAGAAGAATATATGGATCATTGGGGTGAACTTCCAGGTCAATTTGGGTATGATGGTGGAGAAATTTGTCATGATTTATGGCACAAGAAGTAGCTACTTCTTACCTCATGTCAAAATAAGAACATCTCATGCAAGTGGACACTCATGGAGAAGGTAGCAACCAAGGTACTATTCTCATAAACTTTATAAAGGAGGATGATCATGTGTTGAATCAAATTAAATTAGTAAAATCCAACACAAGAGATAAAAAGATAGTTTTGGGAGATGTTCTCGAAGCACATGTGACTCTAAATGATACATTTCCAAGGTCACAAGGTGTGAATCCCAATGTAATACCTCTTACTAGTCACATTGCTCATCAAAGTTAGAATGCAAGCAAGGTTGTCAAGCCTATAATATATCAAGTAAAAATTTCCTCACTACTTCCAAGGATGAAATAAAAGGTAAATACTTTCCATATAAACATTATCGATTCTTTGAATAATACCATGACTAGCATATCTCTTTGAGAAGTCTTGCAAATGCTTGGTTAAAAAGAACTCCAACAAGAATAACTTGATAATTTCAATGTATCCCCTCAATATCCAAGGTACCATAGTGTGGATCTTTCCAACACACCAATTCATGTCTTAGATCCCTCCACCAAATCTGAAAATCCTCCACCTTTCTACCTCACACTTATTATAGGAGACAAATTGGTTCACAATTGCATTGTGGATAGTGGGGCTAGTACCATGGTTATGCCTAAGGTGGTTGTGTATAAGGTGGGGTTAAGGTATGAATCACATAGCAAGGGAGTGTTACAACTTGATGGAACTCCAACCAAGATAGTGGGACTAGTTAAATATTTCAAAGTTTTTCTTCATGATTGTCCAAGCTTATCCATTATGCAAGACATTGTGGTGGTAGACCACCGAGCTAACTTTGTTATTTTCTTGTCAAGGGAATTCATGGCTAAAATAAGAGGATATATTTATATTGATTGGAATTTTCTAATGTTTATAATAAGGTATGGAGCCAAGGTAACCATAATAATACAACCCGTGGCAAGGTTTCATATTGAACAATATATGGAGTTAAGTTAAAATCAAAATTGTGTAACTATTGAAGAAGAAGAAGAAGGTGTTATTGATGGTGAAGAATCCTCTTCTCTTGAAGGTATTTTTGACCTTTTCCTTGATGATTATGGTACTAAAATATATGAGCATGATCCTTTTTCATCCATGAAATGATTGATTTGGGGACTTATTGTGTACATGAGGAAGATACTCCTATACCTCTACTTGCAAATGAAGATCATAAAGTAGAAGAGGTATGTACTAGTTTATCTATTCCTCCTCAAGATGAGAAAGCACTTTTCTAAGCTTGTAATGAGTCCCATGTGGCCAATAATCAATCCTCTCCATCTTGTTCCCCACCTAGTCTAACTGGTTCTCCTCCAAGTCATGCCATTGCTAGTTTTAAAGAATCTCTTATTCGCTACCAAGAATACATGATAGAGTTTGATACTAGATATAGTGGTGATCAAATAATTCCTAATTTTTGTACTAGGAGCATAAGGAATGGGTTAGAAACAAAAAAAAATGAGTGAAAACCTATGGAGAAGGCTAATTTGTTAGATTATACCTATGAGGTACTTGAGGTTTGTACCCTGATTTGCAATCTAGGAGAGAAATTGACAGCCCATGAAACCAATCCATCTTGACAATCCCAAGATGTCCCAAACTCTTTGTCCATTGCCCAAAATTTCTCTTCTTGGGATTCTATCCTAGAAAATAACAAAAAGAGGGAAGAAACCATGGTGGAACAATTTAACTTGTGTAGAGAATATTGTGAATAAAGAATAGAGGTTTTAGATTGGCTAAATGATGAGAAAGATTGAACCCCTTGTGAAAGTGATGATCCTTGTGTTTAAAAGGATTTTTTAGAAGGAATTATTTTAAATCTTTAAGAAGAAATGTTTTCTCTCATTATTCCTTTCCATGATGCAGATCAATCAAAATAAGATGGATTATGGCATATGTTTGAAGACATATACAATGAATTTCAAAGCCAAAAAGGGTCTACATGTCCTATAGAACTGACCACAAGCCATGATAAGATAGAAGTTGTAAAATAGATATGTGTTGAATAATATTATCACCAAGAGAGTTTGGATCAAGATGCAATAATATATGATGATCTTGGGCCTCTTGAAGGCGATTTGAAGATTGATTCTACAATCACTCATAAAGATGCTTCTACCATCATCAAAGAGGAATTTAAGCAAGATATACTTCCAAACTTCCATGATATGACACTTCTTGGATAGTTTGAAGAAGGTGTGATGATTGAGAAAGAAGATGAGATATATCAAGGAGACATGAACTTGTAACAAGTTATCCCATATATGGACATGCAAATTTACTATGAAGAGACAAGAGGGAAATAATGTGAGACGTGTTTCCAAAACCAAGATGGCTTTCGCTACTTTCAAAACCTATTTGAGATGACTTCATCAAGTGACATGACAAGTCAAGGAACAAAGATAAAATGTGAGTCATCTAACATAAAACCCAAAAGGAAGTATACATGGAATCCTCATTCATCTAATGAGGATGGAAATTCAAGATGATACCCTTTTTATCTAGGAAGGGAGTATGATCAAGATGGATGTACATGTTAGTTTATTTTCAGTTGTGCTTTGTGTTTCTTAAATGCTTAGTAGCATAAGTGTGTCTTTGTTTGGTGTTTTTCTTTTGTCTTTTGTGTCTTTCATTTAATGTCAATTGTCTTATGGTCCATTTAAATTCTATTCATATCAATCTAAGTGCTCATATGCATGACTCCATGCCCAATGGAAGGCTTAGGGAACTGGTCTTAGGCATTGCTAGCATGCCACCTCTAGGAATCACCAAGAATGTTGACCAAATTTGTTCTCAAGTCAAATTTGGTTCAACCCCTACTATTTTAAACTTTTAATAATATTACCATGTGTCTTATAGGGTGTTATGTTTATCTATTGTCTTACTCATCCTCTCCCTAGTCCTTGTTGTGGTCTACCCCTATGTACGAGGCTAGTCAACTTGAGTCAAAGGTTGGTCAACCCTAGTAAAAGGTGGTCAAATGGTCAAGTTGTGTTGAAAATATCATAAGGTGGTCCTTACTATGTTTTAATATGTTTACAAGTCAAATTAGCTATAGGTTATGTCTCATGTGGAAAAAGGGGGCCTTTTGGTCATATTTTAGCCCATCTATTAACATGTACAAATTTCTATGCACAATAACTTGATAAAAAAGTGAGTTTCAATGTGGATCATGTTAAGAATAGTAATTTTCTAGGAAATAAGTAATTATGTTTGGTGGATGGCAGTTTTCCATAAAAAATAAGGGGTTTTTGGGCACTTGTACAAACTTCTCAAGTTCACTATAAGGTAAAAACATGGTAAAAATAACTCTACACCTCCCATCATCCATTTTAATTCCTCATTTTCAATAATAATGAAAAAATATTCATATATAAATTTTTTTCTAAATTTTCACTGATAAGCAAAGAAGGAGCAACTTCATGTTCCTAGTATGGGCCGTATAGGAGGAATTGGGAGGACTACTTCTAGGGGTGGATATTAATTTGAGTGAAATTAATTTTCATATCAATAACTTGATATTTGGTTCATCCTTATTTATGAACCATCAGTTTGATCTCAAGCAGCTTTTTATGCATGTTCAACCATGAGGGGGTCATTGTTTAAGCTTATCTTAGAGTTTCTTGTTTTAAATTGATGGATTTGTGTGTTTTAGGTGTCTCCACATTATTTTTAGGATGTTTCCATTTTATTATTATTTTGAAGAGTTCAATTGTCTGAGAAATCCTCTTTTAGGCTTGTAAAATGTCTAGTTTACATTCACAGTCATCTCATTGCTTTGAAAATGTTTCCTTCACATTGAAGATGATGTTTTAATATTGTTTTGGAAATTATCCTAGTGTATATTGGGCATTAAAGTGTTTAAAATTTCTATTGAATTGTATTGAAAAGTAATCCTTGCATGTTTCTTTCCATTCTATGATTTCCTTGTATTTCTCAGTAAAAAAAACTCCACCTATAGGAGCATGCTAACATCACAAATGTAATTTTTAAGTTTTAACATGGTCCTTATCCTCTTTCAACCACTATTCTACATTAAAATATTGGATGGAGACATGTAGATGTTATAAACTTGTAAACTTAGAGAGTGTTCTTAGTCTTGCCTCTATAAAGGAGATGACCTTCTATAGTTGATGCCATAGATGTGCCTTCCAAATGTGTTCCAATAGATTGGTCAATCTAATTTTAAATTCCTTACTATGGGAAGGACTAGACATACCTATTGATCATCCTATCTTTACAATAAAAGTGTTAAAGCATCAAATCGAAGGTTGGACTATGATCAGGTCATATTGGGTCGCCTATCCCTAAAAATGGTAAATAGAGGCCTTGAAGGTTTTTTAAGACCTCATAAAATTCACTTTATAGGTCATCCAAGCTTTAAAATTAGATAAGTTGGTGGCACTATTCACCTAAAAATAATTTTTCAATTTTTAGAAGTAAAGGGTGAATGGAGATTAGATGTTGCAAATCCTAAAGATGGCTAAAAACCACTAAAGCAAGGCAGTGTTAACTACAAGTTATTGATCAAAAAGTTAAATTTGCATCACATTTTGATGATATTAGACTTAGATATAAATTTGAATGATGCTAGTGGTTCAAATTATATTTACATGATAATTTTCCATGAGAGAAGGAGAAATACAATGTCTTGAACCCCTAATGTATTCTTCTTTGTTCATACACAAGACTGTGAGGAGCCACCTATAGGCAGAAAGGTCAAGGTTTGTGAAATAGGCATTATCATGAATGAGGTGAAGGAAAGTTTATGTTTTAAATTCAATAAAATAAATTAATTCCATAAATTCAACCATGAACAAGTCCATTGTTGACCTATAAAATAGCCTACAAGCCTAAAAAGAAGGAAGGGATAGTCACCTATAGCTGGGATAACAGTGAAGTGACATTATGGCACTTGGAGGAGTCTTAAAGCACTTTACAGATGAAAGATGTGGAAATTACAATTAAAATTATTTGGGTAATCCAAATGATTTTTAAAATAATATATAAAAACCAAATTCATGCCATTCTCAACCCCAAATCACCCATAAGTAGGGTCCTAGGATTGTCTCAGTCCAAGAAGACAATGAGCAATTGGAAAGCCTAAAAGGACCAAGATGCTAGGTTTGGATATGATCTCACATTTTCATATGAATTTAATTAAAAAATTACTATATAATGTTTTTAAACATTCATTATATCCTCCAAATAAATATGTCTAAAGCAAAAGCACCATGTTCACTTTCATAGTTAGATAGGGTTATAAGCATGAGAGGAACATGTGAGACTTTGGTGCCCTGGAAAGAAAAAGAGAGTTTATAATAGTATATGGTATATTATTCATTATATAATTAAGGAAATAATATTTAAAATACATCCTAAAGCCACCCAATCCCATTTTCTCATAGAAATATGGACTGAGTTTGTACAAGTAGGGTTTGAAAAGCCTTGTTTCAAGAGGTGAGTTTGGGGATTCCACCTAGGAGAGAGGTTTTAGGTGTATCCATAGGTTAAAAAATAATTAAATTATGGTAATTAAAATACATAAATAACTTTTATGCATCAAGGAAGTGAATAAGGTGTCTCCATGAAGAGGTCTAGACAAGAACATGTAAAAACAAGGGTTTTAACCCCTTTTTTGAAGAAATTGGGATGTTTAGACCCCATAAGCATGGAATAAAACAAAACCCTTCAGTATAGTTGGTAATTAGGACCTTTTGAAAATTTTAAAATACTCACTTTCAAAAATAAATAGGCCTAATACTCTCTATTTTGTCTCAAAGTAGGGGTAGTCCCTTCATGCACAAGAATGACTATTTTGGGGAAAAGTGATGAATTGATGATATCATGGAGAAAAAAGAAAATTAAATGTTATATAAGATTTAGTATGCCTAAAAAAACCTAATAAATCCTTCTAGGATGTTTTATAGATAAAATGGCACCCTACACAACAAGGGTTATAGTCAAGTGTGAAGGAAAGCCTTAGGGTTAGAAGCCAAATTGTAGGTCATATGCATTTTTAACCCAATATGTGATTTATAAGTGATAAATACATGTTTAAATAGGTATTTTTGGTTTTTTAAATCAATAAAATTTCAAATATAATTATTGGAAGGTCAAGGGGAGCTCAAATATGTAGGCAGACCTATTGGCAAGGTCTAGGCCTAAACCCAAACAATTGTCAATTTTCATTTCAAGATTTTGGTAATCAATTATAATGGTTAGAGGAAGTGTTTAGGCTATATATATAAGTTTTAAAAAAAAATTATTTCAAATAAATTATTTGAGAAGCCATTTTGGGTTTTGGAAGCATTCAGACCCCACCAAGATGCAAAAAATGAGCTTGAATGTCAACTTCAAGTGCTTAAAACTTCCACCAAGATTTGCATGGGACATTGAGACATTAAATAAAGTTTAAATATGTACCTAAGGATCCATAATAGGCATTTTATAATAACTCTAATGTGCCATGGCTATGAATGAATGCTAAGAATGAAAATCACTCTAAAACCCTTACAAACCCTTCTCAAAGACGTGACTGGGAATAAATTAAAAATTAAGAATGAATATGGAATTAAAATACCATGAAAATTTTAGGACATGTATGATATTCTCTTAGGTACCCCCCAATTCAGTTTTTCTATTCGAACATGTACAAAATAGTGTGAAACAAAGCTTATTTTAACCATTTTTGGTGTTTTTTAGGCATGGTGAACTCTCAAAAGGCCAAATAACTTTTTGAGGATTGTTTAGGAATTTTTATAAGTCATCATGGTTATTGGATCAAGTTTATAAACTCCTAAGTGTTCATACTAGTTCTCTCAATTTAGCCAGTCCATTGAGCCAGCTAGGAGAGACTTAGAGAAAATGGTGAAGTTTCATTTTGGGAGCCTTTTAATGATAATTTATTGCAATTGATGCTATGATAAATCCTTAAAAATTTCAGTACTATTATTTTATAGATCATATTTTAGGTTTGTAGAGCTTGAAAGTGATAAGTGTGAGAGGTAAAGGGAAAAGGGTTATTTTGAGACTACCAAATATGATCATGCATGGTTATAATCATAGGAAGGGTCAATATCCTCCCCAATGCATGTGAGGGATTATTAGTAACCCTTCTTACTTATATTTATCATAAAAATTGATCAGTTTTAGAGTTACGATATTTTTCTAAGGCCAATCATGAGGGGTATTGTTTGTACATGAAAAATATTTTTTTAACTTTTTGTAGGTCTTGGATGATTAGAAATGACATTTGTAACTCCTAACTTGATATGTCTCACCTCATCACTCTCTCTCATTAATTTTTAACTAATATTCATGTTGGTGACACATGTCTTTGTGCCTCTTCAACTTCTCTTCTCTCTCTGTCTTCCTCAAAGTTTTATAAATTGAGCCATTTTTGGTTGTTGTAAAGAGACCAAATTTTTGGTATGGAAAATCCCTAAAAAAATGACATTAAAATTTGATTTTTAAAATTTAATACAGATCTAATTTTTAGTTGTGAACATTTTGTCTAAGTGTGTGAGTGATGTATAATGGAGCTAACTAATAGTATCATCCTTTGTCCCTTTATCCTTAATGTTTAAAAAAGATTTCTTATGTTAACAGGTCATGTGAAGTGTGTTGAATGTACTAATCCATCTTTCAATTATGCAATTGTCTCTATGGTGTGAAATCTGCCCCTAGGTCAAGTATCTTGTTGATTATCCCAAGTATGATACCTTCACATTGAAACACTATGTTAGAATCTTTCAATGCATGGAATTGGTCTTGGAAAGCATTGTTGCTTAGTATAAGTAGGATATTCTATGGGATATATCTTTTTGGATCACCTATCTAGTATATTTTTCATTTTATTCAAACTCTTAACTCTTTTTATGAACAAGCATTAGATTAGGTGATAAACACTTAGAGCAGAATTCAAGGAGCTAGCCCTTTCAATTCTAGAGATTCATCCCTCTTACAAGTTCCCACAAATTTTAGAGATGATTCAATTTTCCATAAAATTTAGGGGGCTTCATATAGTTTCCTAGTGTGCACAATTTTATGACAATAAGACTAGTTGACAAGTTTCAAGTGCTTGAGAAGCCTAGTCATGGCACTAGTCATAGCTAATAAAGTCCTAGTGATATGGATGCATATAAGCATAATAATTTGTATAAGTTTTCTTGAGCATGAATATGAGGCTTTAGATAAATTGGGAGAGATTCAAGGTGAGACTACAGTGATAAGACCTTAAGTCCAAGTTTGCAGTTAGACTAGGTCTACACCCTACCTGAGGTAATGAGGTGTCAAGAAGTGTTATCAATGACTATGAAGGATGTAAAAAAAAACTGAGCATGAAATAAGTTTCTTGATTCTGATAATTAGGTGGAGATAACATGGAAAAAGGTATGAAGGTCGATTTTGAGGCCTAATATGATTTAAAAGTCATGGTCTAGAGAGAAAAGAGAGAAATGGTTGACAAATGATGTATGAGATTTATATTTGAAGATAACTATGACAATTTTATCATTTCTAGTGGTTTTGTATATTATCCTAGGTGTGTTGACCAATTTTGAGGTCATGGTTTGCAAGAAAAGGCATGAAAAGTGGTTTTGAGGTCTATCAAGTGCATAGAATGAAGGATTCTCAACCCAAGAATAACATTTAAATGTTCATTGACATGCGTAAACTTTCATGGGAAATTTATCTATTTATGATATATGGGGAATTTTCCTAGATAATATCTCTAGGCATTAGTTTTAGAAATGAGGGGTAGTCCTTTATAAACAATCGTTAACCCCAAAAAATAGTGTTAACCCTCTCTAAAACCCTAAAAAAGACCCAATGTGAAAGATATTATTATAAAGTTATTAGAATATATTGGTATGGCTAGTTAATATATTTTAGGTTGTATTAAACTATCCCAAGCACCTCAAGGTGTGATTGGTTTTTCATGTGAGTAATTGGACCCTATAAGAAAGGCCTTATTTCTAGGAGATTTATTATAACCGTTAGAGTTGACCATGCCAAAGTTGATAAATAGATGAAGGAAAATTATTTATACTTTTATTTTATTTTAATGGTGGATTATAATCAATTTATATCCCTCAAGTGTGATAAACCAGTCAAATAAGTTGATCAGTCGCTAATAGGCCTAATGTTGCAAATAGTTAGAAACCAAAGTAGAAGTGAGAAGGTGATTAGAGATTTGTTATCATGGGTTATGGATGAATATAATTTCATGGAAATATTTTCAATAATTTTAATACATGTTAATTTTGGATATATTTTTTTGGATATCACTGTATATAGAAAAAGTTGCTCTCAAGTTGACATGTCTAGCTCAGTGAGATCTGTGTACAATGAGGTCATGAGATTGGTTTGCAAGACCAATATTATCATTAGAGATTTTAATATTTTTATAATTATTATTTAGGATATTTTTCATAAATTTTAATTCCTTTCATGTGTTCCTTTAGGTGTCATAATTTCAAGTTTCCATGACTTTGTTTTGAAGCTAGTTCGCAGTTCTGAGTGGGCTACTTGTAGAGAAGGGTTTGAGTTCCTTTTCCCTATGTTTTGAAGTATAAATAATATGGTGATGACTATGAGGTAATTTATATTTTTTATATGTTATTTTCCCATGGTTTTTTGGGAAATTTTTGTTTAAGCTTTAGTTGTTCAAGATAGACATTATGGGTATGCATAGGCCCAATTGTAAACAATGTTAATGTCATACTTCAAATGGTGAATGGAGATAAAAAAAATATATGAATCCTATATGAGTTTATCATGGGTATATTTGAGTTTCATATCATATTTTCCTACCATGTGAAGGTTTTTAATGTGTTTCAAAGAAGGTAAAGTGTGGCATGTGCTAATGAAGACCAAATTGAATTAGGTCTCCTTAAGGCCTAAAGAAGGATTTGGTCCAATTGAGCTATGTCCAACTGTATGTAAAGTTTTATTCATGTTTTTTTAAATAATTAAGGCTTATTGTGTATAAAATATAATAAATCAAGTGTGTATGGCCGACCAAGAAGTGTATGAACAATAGCCTAGTATACAAATAAGGCCTAATAGGCCTAATTGACTAGTTAAAGAATATGGGTGTTGAAGCGAATGATATAGAAATTAGAAGAGACAAATGGGGTATTTTAGATCATTAAAAAGGGGAAAATAAAAAATTATGAGGATTTAAAATGGGTACTATATATTAATATCAAAGTCAAATCACCTAATCTATCTTGAAGAGATCTAGTTGTGTGAGAAGGCTTAGAAGGTAGTTTGAGAGGGATAAGAGAGTGAAGAGATAAATAGGTGGTTATAATCAGATGTTTTAGAAATATTATTATCTAAGGGTGATCAAAGGGATCAGGTGGTTTAGTTGGTGTTGATTCATTTAGGGGGTTGGTGATTCTTTGCAAGTGGGTACTCGTTAAATCATAGTCAAGTGGGTGATTGGCTAGTTGGGTCTGGTGTTTCTTGTGAAGTTGGTGCTTCAATAAATCTTGATGTTTTTATTATATAAATATAGTCCATTTTCAAACATCAGTGGGTTTTCTTCACCTTGAGGTTTTCCCACTCATATTTGTGTTTCTTGTATTATGCTTATGTGAATGAGTCTTTATGAATTGTTATATCTTTATATTACTTTGATGGTTCAAGGAATGTGAAAGTACATGTGAAATAAAATTTCAAGTCACCGATTCATCCCCCCTCTCATTAATTATGTTTATTAAGTGTCCTTCCCAATACACCCTCTTGGGGAAGATTCATTATTAGTTTTGATCATTCCAATCACCTTGGGATGTGTCATCCCCTTACATGTATCCTTACTTTGGTGCACCATTCCATTATCATTATATTTGAGCATTCACACATGGATCTTGACTTGGTTAATGTCAACATTATTTTTTTTCCTATTGGTGTGTTTATTTATTTACTTATTCATCCATTTATTTTCTTTTAATGTTGTTTCCTTGGCTCAGTCAATTTTGATAATGAGGTCATCATCATGGCTGTCATTGCCAATTCATTGACATACAAATTGGGAGTCATTTATTATGCACATTAAATCAAATTCATCATGGTGTTTTATATCATGATGCATACCTTCATTTTCTACATTAAAAACTAGGTGTTCAAGTCTCATATAGAAATATATCACTGAAGCATATTCTCAAGCACAATTTGGACTACATCATTTTCCTCATCTATTTTCTCCCATCTTGGGAGAACTAAATTGGCCTGAGGTCTATTTGGACTATGTAATAAATTATTAGTACCAATCTATTTTTGAGGTTAGCTTGACCACCCTTGATTGAATTTTTATTAACATCCATATTATTCTAGTCCAATCACATAATTATTTCATTTTCTTCAATCCTTATTATGTTCTTCCAATCATTTAATTCATTACCTTTGATCATTATTATGTGCATGGTTTTTGTGGATTCTTCATCCTTTGGAAATTCATCATACCATCACACCTATATCTATGTCATTGATTTCATATTTAATCTATGAAACATGTTAAATTTATGATCTATGCTTTCCAATCAATTAATTTCTTGATCATTAATTATCAAAATGAAAATCTACTCTATTGGGGAAAATAATTTAGACTGATCAATGATCAAATCTTCCCTACTGGGTAAAATCATTGGTTAATCAATCTAAATTTTTTCTAATTCCAATTTATGTAGATTTCCCTCTCTTTGCATAAATCAATATGTGTAATTTATTTTAGGATCAATCATTCCCTCAGCCTGCAACTTTGGCCCTATTTGGGGTATGCTAAAGTGTGTCACTTATTTTTGGACATATCCTTCCCATTTCTCTCCATCTTAGGCCAATTGAATTATATTATATTCATCAATATAAATCAACACATGTAAGCATTGGCTCATATGAACTAATATAATCCATTGGTTAATTTCACCTTTCTTCTTATCGATTTTATTCTTTTTGATGACCTGTCAATCAATCTTATTTTTTGACCATTCCCTTGTGCAAGCATCATGGGCATCACAAACATTTTTTAGGATTCCTTATGAACTCATTATCAGTAAATTAAACAAGATTAAATTAAACGTGAACACATCATTCTTAAATAGTTATCAAATCATTTTAATTAATTTTTCATTCTTCAAAAAATAGTTGCTTTGCTTGTATCTCATAATGCCTTATTAAATAGGTCCAAAATGCAGACACTAAATTCTCACCGCTCTTGTGTCAAAATTATAATTATAAAGAATTATAGAAATAACATACAAATCATTGAAACTCTTAAATATTTTGTCACACTTGGTGTGTATCTTCTTGAATATATGGGTGCATCCCTATTTAGGGAAATACAATGCACACAACTATAAGCTTCACTTAATACATCCTGATTCAAATTGTGACTATGCAAGAGATGTTTTTGAATCAATTATGTCAAGCAATTCTTTGAATTTCAAAAGCAACTTCACTTTTCATTAATTTAATTGAACTTTTTAAATTATCTTAATCTTCTTCTAATAAAAAAATCCATAGCTTTTTAACTTTTCTATTTTATAAATTCATTAATTGGTTTTATTCCTCAAAACCTCATGACAAGTGGCCAAGTGGATCATGACATCACAAAATATAAATAATGATGATGTCATCTTGAAAGTTATCAAGTACTAGATAATTAATGTAAAAAAATATCTAATTTTTGAAAGCCATGCTTAATAATTATATTTCATTAATGGTATTTGGCCTCCAAAATTGAACCAATATTGGGCCACCATCTTAATATTGAAATGGATGGTCAATATCATTTCATGAAAAATATGAAATCCAAATCCAACATAAATATTTTTGTCCAAAGACATAATGTAAAAAATGTCCTATAATCTTCACCCATTCTTCCATATTGCATCAAGCAAGAACCATACCAAGTTAGTGTTTGAAGAGATGATCATGGTGATTCCTCCATGACATTGCTAGAGACATTGAATGATACATCCATGCACAAACATGATTGTTGACCATCATTAGAGATAATTCACATGGGGAAGGTGTAACTCATGATTTCTTATTTATTTATTGTTTTCATTGACCCAACCCATATGATGGAGTAATCTTGAGGTATTATGTTTCATGATTTTTTTTGTATTTGAATACTAACATCAAAATTAACCCTTATTGTAATAATATTATAGAGGAATAAATTTAAATTATGAAATTTACTATTCATACAATAAATAAATTAATTTATTATAGTAAAGGAAAATTAAAATAATTTTGAAGTATTAGATATAATAACATATCTTGGCATTCAACAAGATTCAAACCATGAAACACATAGTTAAAAGTAAGTGCTATCGACTCACAACATAAGATTTAATTTCATAACTACATTAGCACTATTTTCTATGTGGATTTATTGTATTATCATAACATGTGAAAATAAATATTATACTTTGAATTATATGAAGCCTTATTTATAAATAGTAACCAACTATCATCTTTCTTTCTCGATAGCTCTATGTTAGTAATGTCAATTAAAAACATATATAACCATCTATCTCTAACTCTTAACAACATATATAATAAGTGGAGGAAAAGGTAGTGGTTAGGTGAAGACTCATGAAAAAGTCACTAACAAAGAGGATCTCCATGGAAGAAGTAAATATTCATAAGATACAATAGATTACTAGGAGAAATCCTATTTTATGAGCACATCGATATAGAAAGAAAATATTATAGGGTATTTTTGAAGGTACCAAACCACAAACATGATAGAAGGTAAGGTAAGTGGATATGTGTGTGTGTGTGTGTGTGTGTGTGTGTGTGTGTGTGTGTGTGTGTGTGTGTGTGTGTGTGTGTGTGTGTGTGTGTGTGTGTGTGTGTGTGTGTGTGTGTGTGTGTGTGTGTGTGTGTGTGTGTGTGTGTGTGTGTGTGTGTGTGTGTGTGTGTGTGTGTGTGTGTGTGTGTGTGTATGTGTGTGTGTGTGTGTGTGTGTATATATGTGTGTGTGTGTGTGTGTGTGTGTGTGTGTCTGTATATATATATATATATCCACTTACCCTACTTTCTATCATGTTTGTGGTTTGGTACCTTCAAAAATACCCTATAATATTTTCTTTCTATATCGATGTGCTCATAAAATAGGATTTATCCTAGTAATCTATTGTATCTTATGAATATTTGCTTCTTCCATGGAGATCCTCTTTGTTAGTGACTTTTTCATGAGTCTAGATGAATCACCATTTCACGATCACAAAAATTTATTGGTGTAGATACATTAAAATATGATTATACTAGATACATTCTCAAGTGTTTCACCTTCATGCATAGTTAAAAAAATTATGACATTGTTGAAGCTCTTTTTACATTCTCAATGATAACCTAAAGTATACATTATTCATTTATACTATTTTTATATTTCATGGAAATGTGCAATAAGAAATGAATCCAAATAACAATGAGCAGTAAACAAAATCCCTATGAGTAGTGCCAATGAAGAATTGATATAAATATCATCCAATCTCTTTGTCTATTCCTTAAGTGGAGAAATCATATCTTTCATTCACTCTTTTTCCATTTATCTAAGCTAAATTTAATTTTTTTTAAGAATTTTTTCCTACGGGTGGAACTCTATCTCCTACTAACTTGCTTATTTTTTTAACTAACTTGGGCACACATTTTAGGATATCTATGATGGGTAGAGATAAGCCATCAATGGTAAAATTTTCATGATTGGGTCTTCTAAGCACCCAATAGATGATTCTACCCATCTTATGATGATTGAAACATGGTAATACATTTTCTCTAGTTACAAAATGTTATTTAAGTGAATAAAAGTTGGTTAGTAGGAGGCATACCTTATGACTCACTAGCCCAATCAATAAAGAGTCTTCACTAACACATCATGATGGGTGTATAAACACTGTAATGGCCCTAATATACTCTTTATTAGGTGTTGGGACTAAATGTTTCAATTGGATATATGAATAACTAAATAAAAACTTCTCATTCATGAATAGTATAACATACCAAACTTATATCGCACATTATAGGATATCATAAGGGGTGGATATGAGCTATTAATTCCTAAAGTTTCATGGGTGAGTCATATGATTACAACCTAGATTATTCTCCCTATATTAGGATACATGAAACATGGCTGCATATTGTACCTGGTATCCAAATGTCTCTTAGAAAAAAAAATATGGTTAATGGGAAATGTATCTTGTGACTCTCTAGCCAAATTGATGAAAAATCTATGCTAACACATCCATATGGGCATATACATACTAGAATTTCCACCCTCTCCTCTTCTTCAGTTCCTAGAATTGAAATTTGTAGTTGTCTAGATAAATCACTAAAGATAATTTTTTCATCCATGAGTGGAAAAATAGATCAAACTTTTATCATGTGTTGCAGGAGATCCATAAGGGTTAGAGATGATATGTCAATGTGTAAAAATTACATAGGTAAGTCCTCTATGAAATTGATATATGATTCTCCCTAGATCAATATGATTGAAACATGGTTTCATGTTTTATCTCACATCCAAATGTTTCTTAAGAGACTATTAGTGGGTCAGTAGGAGGTGTATCTTATAACTCACTAACCCAATCAATGAACCATCTATATTGATGAATCTAAATGGGTTTATAAATTATTTAATTCCCCCTTATTCTCACCATCAATCTATAGGAATTAAATTTAAAATTAGCCAAAGAAATCCCTAAAGATAATCTTATCATCCTTGAGTGGAAAAATAGACTGACAATGGACATTTTAAGAGATTATTGAGGGGTAGATACAATATATCAACACCTATAATTTTTTGGGTAATTCTTATGAGCACCAACTCAATGGTTATCCCAATCTAAGGATGAATTAAACATAACTACACATTTTATCTCACTCCTAAATGTATTTTAAGAGATAAAAATTTGGTCAATAAGAGGTGTATACTTTTTTACTATCCCAATAAATGAACCATCTATGCTGACATGTCAAGATGGGTGTAAAAATGTTATAATATTCCTCTCTACTCTTTATTAGGCCCCAATACTAAACTGTTTAGTTTTTTCTATGAATCTCAAAAGAGAATCTTCTCATTCTTTAGTGGAAAAATAGAGTAAATTCGAGTACATGTTGTAGGAGAATAGTGAGGGGTAAAGATAAGCCATTAGTGACTATAGTTATAGGGGTGATTATTATAATAAACCAATAAATTATTACATGCCACTTTGTATAAGTTAGATATAGACCTACATTTTATCTCTTGGACAAATGTCTCTTAAGAGACCAAAAATTAGTCAATGGGTAGCATATCTTTTGATTTTCTAGCCCAAGTAATGAACCATCTTTGTCAATACATATATATGGTTGTATAAATATTATAATGGCCACCATCCACTATTCATTGGTACCCATGATTGAAAGTTGTAGTTTTTTAGAGACATCCCTAAATATAAGCTTCTCATTCTTAAGTGGGAAAATAGAGTGAACTTATGGTGCACATTCTAGGAGAACAATGAGGGGTAGAGGTGATCCATAAGAGCATAAAATTACCTATAAAAGTCTTATACATGTCTATCAAATGATTATATGTTAATTAAGAGGATTAATACAAAGATACATGTTTGTTTTTTTTCCAAATATCTCTTAGGATATTAAAAGTTAGTTAATGGAATGCATATTTTGACTCTCTAGCCTAATCAATGAACTATCTCCATCAAAACATCCAAATGGGCATATAAAAATTAGAATGGACACCCTCCACTCTCTATTAGGCCCTAGGTTTGAAATTTTCAACCATTTGGAGGCATAAATAAAGAGATGCTTCTCATTCCTAAGGTAAAATGAAACAAAATAATGGCATGCAATGTAGGATAAATATTAGGGGTATATATAAGTCATCAATGCCTAAAACTTCATGTAAAAGTCCCTTACTCATCTTATATAGGACTAAATTCCATTGATTAAGAATGATACATGACAAATAGTTTTATCCCATAGTCAAATGTCTCTTAAGATACAAAAATTTGGTCAGTGGGTAGCATATCTTTTGACTCACTAGCCCAATCAACAAGACATCTTCATGGACACATCCACATGGACATATAAATTATATAATGGCCACCCTTTTCTCTTAATTTGTCTCCAAGATCAAATTTTGAAGTTTTTTGGAGGTATCCCTAAAGATAATATTTTTATTCTTGAGTGGAAAGAGAGAGCAAACTTCTTGTGCATGTTGCAGGAGAACTGTGAGGGATAAATATGGGTCTTTAACACCTAAATATTCAAGGTAAATCCCTCTAATTTACTATTGGAGGATTATATTCCACTAAATAATATCAAGACATGAAAAAGATTTTTTTTTCATAACTAAATGTCTCTTAAGAGACCAAAAGTTGGTCAGTGGGTAGCGTATCTTTTAACTCATTAATCCAATAGATAAACCATATTTGCCAATGTATCCAAATGGATGTATAAATGCTAGAATAGACACCTTATGATATCTATTAGGTACTAAGATTAAAAATTTATAGTTTTTTTAGAGGTATACATAAAGAGAATATTCTTTTTCTTTAGTGGGAAAATAAAGTGAACTTCTAGTGCATGTTTTTAGATAACCATGAGGATTAAAGATGAAATGTCAATGCCTAAAATTAAATGGACAAGTAATAAACACTTTATAGTGTATTCCATTTTAATCAAGAAGATTAAAACATGAAAAAAAAATTTATTTTATTCCAAATATATCATAAGAGACCAAAATTTGGTCAGCCTGTAGTGTATCTTTTGCCTCACTAGCCCAATAGATGAATTTTCTTAACCCACACATATAGATGAGTGTATAAACACTACAAGGGCAACCTTCCACTCTTTTTCAGGACACAAGGTAAAAAAATTTAGTCATTTGGAGGCATCCCTAAAGATAAGTTTCTCATTCATGAGGGGAAAAACATAATGAAATTATAGAATATGCTAAAGGAAAACCATGATAGGTATAGATGAGTTGTCATTGATTATAGTTACATATATGAGTCCTCTATTGGTTCTCAATTATACACCTTTACTACTCATCCTTTCACACTTTAAGTGAATGGAAATCAAGGATGGAAAACTTGCTTAATATATTGTTATAGCTGGGGAAGGGTTTAACATCATGACTAGATCAGACACATAAAATGAATGGGAGACACCTACAAAGGGTATGGTTAGTTCCCTAATGCTTCTGGATCTGCCTAAACCAAGGTGAGAGGACCTAAGGGGTAGCTTTTCTCACATGATGGGATTATGCAATCCAATCTCAATGGGGATTGCTGGCATAAGGGAATACAAATCTGACTAGAACACAACCAATCTTTCTCAATCCACCTAGAAAGGGTTGTCAAATGGGTTGAGTTAATGTTCTAGGATAGAAAAAAGATACTAAACATAGATATGGACATGATTGTAACTTCCATTCTAAATAATATTTGATGAAAGAGGGATAAATAAGAGATTGCAATACTAATATTTAATGAAAAAAATACAAACACATGCTAAGTATACAATGTTTATGCACTCACAATAAAACAACACTATATATATGTAGAGGACATATTGTACATAGGGTAAAATAGTGTAGGACAAAAACTACCAGTTAATAGAGATTAAAAGTTGAGGGTTAACATATGAACACAAAGAAGCTCAAGTAAACTACTATGTCACCTTTACCAACAAATGAAAATAAAATCATGCAAAGGTGATATCCTTCAATTAATCCTTCTAGTTGAATCCATGATCCCAAGATTACCATTAAAAAGGCTATCAACACCCTATTCCAAAATGTCAAAGTAGAATGTATTTTATAATCTAGATATACACTTTAAATGACCACCATAGAGATGAATACATCAAATCACCAATCAACTAAGCATGTAAAACATGTCATTTTATTTTATCAACATAAAGATAATGGAAAACACAAGATAATTTCATTTATCAACTAAATTGGAAATGAGTACAATGTGTATTTAATAGTATAACATATTAACACTATGTGAGTAAATCCTATAACAAGGGAGACATGTATAATGATCTCAAAGCTTGCCAATGATTTTACATCAGAAATCACTTTGGCACTAAAAGTATTACATAGTGAGAACTCTTTGAAGCTATATATCTTGACTCTAAAATTTAACTGACCATTGTAAAGGGATATACCCCCTTTACTTATACAATTGAGCTAAGCATAGCATATTCTTAAATATGATCCAACTAAAAGCTTCCTTCATAGTCCTAGAGTCTGTTAGACCTTCTAATAAATGTGATTCCTTAGATTATGCACATGCTCATGTGATTATGGAAAAATTTATCCTCCACATCAAAAAAATGTTTTTAGTTATCTACGTGGAGGTAGATCCTACAATGGAAAAAGTAAACCTTTATCCTCTTACATAACAAACAAAAAACATCCCTTTCCTATGCTCTAAATTACATAAGGACTACCTCAAAAGGGATGTGGCATTAATGGGTAGAGTATAATGGTTTCCCAATAGGAAATAAGTGAAAATAAGGAAAAAGAGATATGACAGAAAAAAGAAGTTGAACCAGCTTGGAAGAAACTAAAATATCCTACTGGGTCCTAGAATCAATCTAAATAATGGAATATTTCACCAAAATATTATTGTATCAAGTGTATTTTTAAAGCATGGGGTGAGACTCCTTTTTTCTAGGCCTACATGGTATTTGAATTTTACTCTATACTCCTCAATCTAGGCAACAATCCTCTAAAGCATGGTTTGCTTCTATCCAATGAGTTCTTTGAGCTAGTCATAAGATTTCTCAAGTGATACCAAATGATTTACCTTATATACATCAAAGGACTCTTATGGTGCATCAATGAGGTTCTTTATATTATTACACACTACCTCCCATAAATCATTTTTGCCATCTAGGTTTCACCAATCTCCTCAGTGTGGCATCTATTTCTCTGGTCATAGTTTTGAGAGACTTTTCTTTTCTTTTAAAATAAAAGATTCCATCTTTAAACATCATCAAAAGATGCTTGACTACTATTTTATACTCCTTGGGAATTTTATGATAATTTAGAATAATGATCTTCTATGTAATCAAAGTGTGTGTGCCCATTTTATAGATCTTTTCCACCTTATATTGAGCTTCCTCCCACTTCTTAGTGTTTGCCTCATAGGAAAAAATTTGGTCATCACACTCCCCTTTATTATCCACTATTTTACTCAAGAATTTAAATTCTAAGTGGGTTATTTCTTCTACCCTAGTGTCGAAGTCTTGTTTCCAGTCTTTAGTTACTCATATTTTGGTCTTCAAATCATTAATTCATCTGGAGTCAAGTGATTCAAAGGAGAGATGGAGAGGACTTGGAGCCATGATATCAATTGGAGTTACTACCTTAGGCTCATTTAGTAACTTTTAAAATTAATAGATCATAGCCTAGTTTTTTTCCTTCAACTCCTCCATGGTCACCTTATCCTTATCCATTATATGGGCCACCATGTTAGCCAAAACCTATGAGATATGATTTAGCTCATTCTTATATGTCTCCCCCAAACTATAGTTATAGATAATGTAACTCTCAATTAGAGTATCCTTTTTCAAATCATTCAATGGAGGGATGGCTATCTCTATATTCTTTTCTCTTGTGGTGGTGAAGGTGGTCTTATAATATGTTTTGGAATTTTTAGGGGAATTGGCCTTATGTGCCTAAGTGATATTCATTATGTCAATCTCCCCAATATTTCTCATAATGTACCTTTTCTCCTTGACCTACTCTTGGACCCAGAGAAGGGGTCTAGTCTAGAACCCCATTTGATGTGGTGGACATTAATGTTGGCCTTGAGATAGTAAAAGGTGGAGTCATTAGAGTGCTCGATGTAGGGATTACCATAGGAGTGGGTTATGGGTTCAACACAAAATGCTAAATCTATTTATCAATATTATACTTCTCACCATCTTTGTCTACTTATTGTTCCTTCTCCAGGTTTAGCTCTATTTGTTTCAAAACTTCAAACTCTGACTAGACCTAATGAGACCCTATGAGGAACTTTTCAATTGAACTACTCTATTCAACTCACTGGTTGAAAGGATACATAGCTATTTCACCTTATTTATTTTCTTGGGCCTTAGGCATGGACAAGGCTATGGTGGCATCCTTATTGCCTTTAGGTCACTCTTCACTAGTCATGACCTTAGGACCTTTATTATGGGTTGGGTCATGGACCTTGATGCGAGGGAGAAGACTTTGTGGTACTTAAATTGTATCACCACTCCATAAAACACCCTCTTTACCATCTTTATTTAAGTCATCCAATTCCTTATTTGTTTCTATATGAGTGGGGGTACCCATTTTTAGGTTTACTCCCCCACCTTCCTCTGCACTCACCTTTTCCCCCAGTGCTAAACTTGACACCTTTAGAGGTGAAGGGATGTTTTTTGGTACCTATGGAGCCACTTGTAAGCCTTCCTATTCAACCACCACCTCAAAATTAGTGGTTCCTTGAATGTTATACTCTATCTCTTCTTCAATTTTCTCATCAAATTTGTTTATCTCTTTAGCTCTGCCCTGATCACCTTGACCTAGTGGTTGGGTGATGACATTATCAATGAATGTATCCATATCTAATGATATGGTTTCCTTTTCTTGAGGGGCATATGCTTGTGTATCCATCTCAACACCAAATTGTATAACATCACTAAATGGCAAAGGATCATTTGAGGTTAGGATGTCTTGCTCATTACCTTTGCTTTCTCATCCTAACAGATCCTCTTCTACATATAAACCCATCATCAAGGCCTTCATTAGGGTCTAAGGCATCTCCCTTGGAGTTCTTTACCCAATCCTTACTTTCAGATGAGTGAAAGAATGTTGATTGTTCATATCCTCAACAATGGACCTACCTTCATCCAAATCTTCATTATCACTCATATCCCTCAACTTTTGAGCATATGAGGACTGGTCTTCTTTTCTCTTCATAGGGAGTTCCTTGGATGGTAGGTCCTTAAATTTAACCTCCTTCCTCTTCGAGGGAAATAAACTTGGAGGTTACTAATACTTCTTAACTCTCTTTTGTTTGGGCTTCTCTCCTTCATCTTCACCTTCTCTCTTCCTTTAATATATCTTTGGGGGAGGGGTAGTTATTTCTTGTTGCATTGGTGGATAAGGTGGAATTTTAGTTGGTTTAGCCATGGGGATGGTCATTGGAATGGTTGGAACTATTGGGGATCCCTCTACCAAAATGGATATGGGTGTGGCACTAGCCAATGTGACCTCCCCAATAACAATTTTATCCTAATTCTCTACCAGGCTTGTTATCTTCAAGAAAGATAATTCATCCTTAGACTCTACTACTATCATTGATTCCAGATCAACTAGCTTGGTAAAATCAACATTCTTAATCTTGCACTTCCCCTTACCTTTCACTACCAGTGGTAGAGCTAAAAGATCACCACTATATTTTGGGTGAAATCCTCTTAGATCCAAAACATGTGTAATATCTTGGAAGGTAGGGGTGTCATATGCACCCAAATCAACCCCATGTTTCTTCAACCACTTGAAAGCTCTTTTCATAATTGAAAATTCTCTCTAAGGGATGGAATCATTTTCAATGAACATTGAAGTCTATCTATGATATGGGCTAGTCTTCAATATTAGTTTTATCATACACTAAGGATAGTGTCATCCTATCATCCACCATGTCCTTAGGGATGTGAGAGGTATTGTAAGAAATAACCTCTTACACTGTCAACCTCATATACTCTAATTTATTGACATCCTCCTTAGTGGTGCAATCAGACCAAATATATTTGTAATGTGATTGATGCGAGATCACATTGGTTTCTATGTTTACCAACATTTTACTATCATAGTTGGGCCTGGGTAGCATCTTACCAATTACATACTGGCTAATTTCTTGTTCTAATCCCTTAACCTTGGAAATAGAAGGACATGAATAATATCTAATTTTAACTAAAAACATAAAGGGATTATTTATATTTTTGGATTATATCATCTTGTACAAAGGCTCCATCTATCAACTCAACTTTATTACTACCAACTTATCATCTAGGTACCTTGGCAATTTGTGCTGACATCCTAAGTAATAACTTATCCTGATGTAAGGGAATGTTCTAAATTGAAATTAAGAGGTGACATACATCTTAATTATTTCCTTGGTCACCTTGGACATTATGTTGAGGATTATTAAAGTAAATAAAACACTCATCATAGTTTTCAATAATAAATTTTACATCGTTCAAAAATTCATCTTGAAAGCATCCATAGTTATTTTTTGGAATATCCCATAAATTCTCATTCCATTGGGGTTCTTGGTGAGCCCTTAGAATTTTATGTTATGCACCAAGCTGTAAGTTAAATAAGAGGACATGTAGAATGTACCTATGAATGCCTCTTTTGAAACAACAATAGGATGGAGATACATCATCTACCTATGTAGATTACCACTGAGGATGGTGGTCCATTCCAACATCTTCTACTTTTCCAACACATAGATTAGGATCCAGAACATCAATGGATTAAATTTATCTATGGTGGGCATCCCATAAATCCTATAAATCATGGTGATGGTGTAATATGGTAATATTTAAAATTATACTAGATTTAGACTTTTGGACATCCTAGATACCTTTTATCTTCTCTTGGCCAGCCAGCAGGAGTTGACAATGTCCCAAATTGACTTATCATTCTTCTCTACATACTCATAGCATTCATTTATGGAGAATGTAATGATTTAAATATAGGGAGGAATTTAAAGCATATTTAATGCTAAGGGCCATATGGGTGAAAGATAAAACAACCAAATGGCTATAATCGATGATGGTTCTGGTGTTTGGTTGGTATGCTTGAGCACATGCAATAATCAACTTTAGATATGGGACAACCAAATAGAATGTTGCCATATGGGTGACGTAACTCATGCCCATATTAGAAAATACTATAAGGGGGTCTAGACATTGTAATACATTTAATAGGGCCACAAAATCTAACCCTCTAACATCTATATCCTTAATCCCATCCAAGATAGAGACAATGATACTCTTCACAGAAGTCAAGGATGTCATCATTTCTTCCCTATCTTTATAGTTAAATACTTTGAATTTTGACAAACCCTTCACTTCAAACAACCCTAAATATACCTCTCAAATCGTCTCAAAGAACACAACATAAGGAACTAAAATAAAACTTACTATTAATCCAAAGGGTGTCACACAATGGAAGGCAAAAATCCATGAAGAACACATTGTAATAATGTTCTCATGCTACACTTAGATAGGGAACACAAATAGCTAAAAGGTAAAAATATAATATCTAAATGCAAAGGTTAAATGCAAATGAATATAAATACCTTAGTTATAATCCTTTGTATTTAAAAATTATGATTACCATTAATGATTCTAAGCATAATGGCTAATTACCAACCACCCTCATTAATAACTTCAGCTTATTTCAAAAAAATAGAGGGAATGTGAAACTATTAATTTTATGTTGGGTGATCCTCCTCACAACACATGGACCTATACAAGTGGAAAATAAAATAAAGTACCTTTTCAAGTTCTCAATGACTTTTGCACCTTTTTCACTTGTTCTTCTATTGGTGCAGTGGTACAATATGCCACAAATTTTTCATGGGATGCAAGAATTCCATGTGTCATTATTTAGCTTTAAACTCTAGGCATTTAGGTCTTTGGGGAACTTTTGAACCGTACCCACCAAAAGTTAAGTAAGGCAAAATTCAAAAAAGGAAAGAAATCTAAAAGACCCTAAGGAGATGCCATATGGCATCACATTCTTAACACACTCAAGCATTTAGGCCCTAGAGAATTTCTACGATTTGACCACAAAAAGGTAAGTGGGGTAATCTTCAAAAGGTTCTAGAAACTCATAAAGCCCCGAGAACCTACCATATGTCCAATATTAGATGTAAGCTTTGACTCTTGACCATATTTTACCTTTGCACTAGCTTTATTCATTCAAGGAAGGGAACAATATCCTCCCAACCCCTGAAAAGATTCATAGGATCCCCTAAGATATACACACATCCTTTATTCATGTCATCAAGCAATTCCTCACCTTAATCATCAAAACACATCAAAGGTGCAACTTGACAATTTCATCTAGTGTCCCATGATCTCTTCTTTGAATACAAGGCAAGAAATCCATGCAAAAAAGGAGGCTTGGTTATACTTATATCTTCTCACTGTGAATCATGTCACCATGAAACCTTTATTCAAACCATGTTATTCCTTTAAAACTATTAAAAATTTCATTCATCTTTAGAAAGTTCCCTTCGAACCTTTTGTAAACATTCTTCAAGAATTTTGCAAGGGAAAACTACCTAAAGGAAATAATCCTTTAGACATTTAGTAGAGAAAAAATAACCCTTTAAAGGTGCCCTTCAGGAATCTTGTAAAGGCAAAATGCCTAAATTAAATGTTTCTTTAGAGCTTTTACAAGGGCAAGATGAATGTACAAATCCTTTGGGATTTTTATGCGGGTGAATCTTTTAAAGGTAAAGTACCCTTCAAACTTTTTGTCATGGAAAAAAAAATTGAGATAAATAATTTGAAATAATTTAAGACCAAAATACAAGGCAAGGAATTCTTTCAAAACTTTTGAAGTGGAGAAAATATCTAATGAAAATAAGTCTTTACGTTTTTTGTCCAAGACAAGACTCCCAAAGATCTATTTCTATCTTATATTGTGTTCATGCTAAAAACCCTAAAAATTCAAAGGGATATAATGTTTTCACTTGGAAAAATAAATACAAAATATTTGGAAACTTATAAACATGAAGTTTGACCTTATAAAGGAATATATAGAGATAAGACTATGGCTAGTGAGTAAAACATTGATACTCACCTAGTTTAGACATGGGAATTTTATTAACAATGGATGAATTGCTCTAGTTCAATTTTAGGCACTAACATTGGCACTTACTTAGGGAATGGTACCCCTAATACGTACATAGAGAACACTATATCAGATGCTTATCCATTGGGCCATGGCTTTAAAGGATTTTGCCATAGCGACAAGGAAAAACACACTATAGGTGATCATAGTTAAAACAAGGCATCCAAAGACAATAACACATGAAAGGAAATGACCCAAAATATATAAGCACAAACCACAACAAGACCAAAAAAATAGAATGGACTATACAATATGTACATATTTACAAAATCTAGCATGGACTTAATCTAGAAAATTCTTGAAGTGTCTGCCAATAATTGGTAGTTCTAGAATTTCTCCATCAATATATCTAAGATAAAATTGATGGTTACCTATCTGATAATAAATGGTTTAGGGACCCATCCATAGAGAATCAAATTTACCATGTTTTCTCTTATCTTTATGTTTGTTGTCCCATAATAGGACCATATCACCAATTAGAAAATCTCTCAGGGTGACTTTCTTGTCAAAGATATTCTTGAGCCTCTCCTTGAAATTTAAATGATTTTCATGAGATTGTCTACGATATTCATCAAGATTGATGATCTAGTTAATATTTTATTCATATTGGTTTATTTCTTCCTCATTCTTAGCTATTTGTTGCATGAATTGGTAAGTAGGTAACTACATATTCAGGGGTAAAATAGCTTGAGTTCCATTAACAAGCTCAAAGGGTATTTTTCCAATATACCTCTTAGGAGTCAACCTGTCAGCCTACATAGAAGACTTCAACTTCTCACCCCATTTATTTTTATTGGCATCCAAAGTCTTAATGATTTTCAATAAATTCATATTATTAGGCTCAATTTGCCCATTGTGATTTGAGGCATATGTTAGATCAATCCCATAATATTCACATAATTAAACTAATTATTTGTCTCTAAAGCACATGGAATTATCACATATAATTTTAATTATCACTCCAAATTGACAAATCACATTATTAAAAAGGAAATCAATAACTACCTGATGGGTTGATCTTCTAGTGGGGATTTCTTCAACCTATTTTGTGAAGTAGTTAGTAGTCACTAATATTCATTTATGACTAGTACTTAAGCATCTAATATTTCACCCATAAATTCCATTCCCCACTAATTGAAAGGTCCCTCAATAGAAACCAACTATAAGGGGAGTGATTCAGATGCTTTCATTCTCCCATAGAACCATTGGCACTCATCACATCTTTTTACCATGGAAGTAACATCTTTGAATAGTGTAGGCCACCAATACCCATCCCTAAAAGTATTATGTGTAGTGAATTTAGGAGTAAAGTGACCACCACATACACCACTATGGAACTATGTAACTAGTGAATAAATCTCAATTCACACTAAGCATCTCAAGAGGACACCATCTGAGTTCCTCCAAGCAAGATCATCTTGTAACTTAAGATACTTTTGGGATACTAACTTCAATGTCCTCTTTTTATTTTTGTCTAAATCGGGAGGATAATTCAAAGTTATCAAATAATAGACTATGTCTTTGTACCATGGAGATTGGTTGTACTTGGACTCAGGGATATTAACCACCCCTTTTACATTATTCACTTCTATAGCTAGTAAATTGGTTTCAGTTATCATCTTGGCAAGACCCATGCCTCTAATGAACTTGGTAGTTTGTATCTCTAGGTCATATTCTTGAAGTTTGTTAATGCATTGGAATATTTTGTTAGTAGTTTCATTCTAAGTTAATATTTCATTCACCATAGTGTGAGTAACATAGGCTATAATCTATAAACTCAAAATGTAGGATCTAAACTATTTGACAACCTCTAAAAGAGAAAAGGCTTGTTTCTCCATTATGGTATAGTTTAGTTTAGACCCCTATAATGCCTTACTAAAGAAGGTAATTGGATACTCATGAAACTCATAATTATTTTGTATCATCACTAAGTAATATTATGTTTAGAGTCAAATGAAAATATCTATAAAAATTTTCTATAATTCGGACTAGCAAACACTAGGGTAGTTTTCAAAGCTATCTTGATGTCCTAAAATGATTGGGTGGCCTTCTCCTCCCACTTTATAGTTTGATCCTTATTCAACATTGAAGTGATAGGTAGAGTAATTTATACAAAGGTGTAAATAAACCTCCTAACAAAATTGATCTTGCCAAATAAAGATTGGATACCTTTCTTGGTCTATGGGATGGGTACTTTATCAATTGATTCTACCCTTTCAGGGTCTATCATGACACCTTGTTTAGACACAAAATGTCCCATTAGATTTGCCTTTTATACTCCAAAGGATAACTTTCTAGGATTAAGGGAAATTTAAAACTCCCTACATCTAATAATTATTTATTTCAAATGCACCAAGTGGTCATCTCTTTTCTTCGAGTATACTATAACATCATCCTAATAAATAGTAATGAAATAGTTGATTAATCCTATAAAAGCTACATCCATTTCTCTCTGTAAGGTGGCACTTGCATTCATTAAGCCAAAAGGCATTCAAACATATACATAAGTGCCCCATGGGGTAGTGAAAATAGTCTTAGACCTTTCAATAAATTTCACTACTACCTGCTTATAGCCAAAAAAATCATCCAAAGTTGACAATAGCTCAAATCTAGTAACATCTTGGAGCATGTTTTCCATATTAGGCAATGGATATTTTTCCTTCAATGAAGCCTTGCTCAAGTTATATAAATCAATGTAGATATGTATGTCTCCATTCTTCTTTCTAACAGGGACTAGATTCACCACCCATGATGAATACCTGATGGGTTGAATAATCCCACCATCCCTTAACCTTCTCAATTCCTCCTACATCTTGGTGGCCAAGATGGGATTCATAGGCCATTATTTTTGTCAAAATGGTTTTGTATCAAGGTAGAGGGGGATAACATGCTAAAACAAGTCTTCCCTATAAGCCTTCAACTCTGAATATGACCATGCTAAATAGTCTTGGAACTTTCTCAACAGCTTGATGAATGCTTCTTTCTCCTTCTTTCTTAGGTTAGTACCAAGCCAAATTTTCCTTGCATTTTCCTCTATCCTAATGATAATCTTAGCTACATCCTTTGATATATAAATATTTCTAGATTGGACTTTGTTAGTTTTATCAAAAGATGCTTCCATACTAACCAACCCTATAAGGATAATATTAGTCTTTAACTAGATAATTTATTTTACATATAAGGTTTCCTTTCCATCACAAACCTATACCATAGAGTCCAAATATATAATGGTTCCTTTAAAGTCATCTACATAACACATAAACCTTTCTATTTGATCATCATTTTCAAAGACCTACCAATGATCATTGTTGTTTGGGATAGAAGGCCTTACCCGTACCTCAATCTCATACTCACAAGAGGTATTTTTATGTCCAACTTTAAATTTTATATCCTTATTTGCAAGCATTAAACCATTTTAAGCAGTCCCATACAGTTTTTTTGTGTTGCTTAAATATTTTATGTTTCATGGTGTAAATATCTCAAATCTATTTCACCACTAGTTCTAAATCACCCTTAACTAGCAACATTTTGAATCCATATTCATGGGTGATTTAGATGCCAATCAAGAGTGCTTCATATTCTACAATTTTTTTTGTGCACTCAAAGGATAATTGGAATTAGTATCTATAAACTTGGCTATTAGGGGCGTAAAAATCAACCCCAGCTCCATTTCCAATGTTTGAACATGATCCATCAAAGTGCATGGTCCAGATGGAGTGTTCATTAGAAATACTAGATTTAGGAGGCATTTCCATGTACTCAACACTCCTTACAAAACTCTCAATGATTATATCCATATACAATACTTCATTCAGCTAGTATTTGGGATCTTCTAAGACATGAAGCATTTATAGCTCCCAATTTAGGTGAACCATCTTCCCATCCATAGGTATAATGGTATATGACAAGTCCATATAAACACTACCCCCAATACTAGTAGCCCATTTTCTAAATAGAAACATACCCCACTTTGGTGGACAATCTACAATAATAACATCCATACTCAAGAACTTACCAGGGTATTATGTGAGCTACACAACCAGTAAGCTCCTTTGACTATGATAACAATAGGTACTTCCTTGAAATCCATGGTGAAGAATTATGCATGCACTATAGGTATTATTATACAAATTTCATTCAACACATCCAGTGGCATAATGTTATGGGATGCATTAGAGTCAAACATGTAGTTATGAACAATTAATTTATTAATCAATAAGGTGGTATAAAATGGGTCAACAACCATTTGAATACCTACCAATGTTGTTCCAAAATATACTTATAACTAATGTTCAAGGGTCTCTGAGGTGTTCTTAGTTTCCATAGAGAATGTGAGAGAAGGCTCAACTTCAACAATTTCATTGGCAGTAACTTTCTTGGTAAATCCCAAATACTCAAAATATATTCTCTTATGCTCTAGAATTCTAAGCAATTCCATAAAAGGAACTATGACCTTAATTAACTCAATACAAGGGCTATGTCACAAATACTATATTTGGGAAGAGGAGTGTTAGTAGGTAGAATAGTGACACTCTCATTTGGGATACACCGTTCAAGATTCAAGGGGAGAGGAATAGGAGAACTCATATGTTTTACTTCACTTTTCAAGGGAGGCTTCCTAGGTTCATACTTCTTGGGAATGTTATACAATAGGGGAATTCTATTCTTGGCCTGGATACCTATTGGTTTTACATTATTAGGTATGGATCTAGGCTTCATGGAATTTTGGACCTCATTATTCCCATTTGGTCTCTTTCTCTTTAGTCTGTACTTTAGGAGTAGTAGTCTTTATCTTTTGGAGGAGTATTTTGATCTTTACTTCTAAAATTATACTCATCTTAGGAAATTGATACTTGGGTCATCAATTTCTGGTCCTTAACTGATGGAGGATAATATCCATATTTTCTTTCATCATTGATCTTATAAACTCAAAATCATGAACATGCAATTCATATTCATGTAAAATGTTTATTTCACAGATGAAGTATGCGGTTATGAACCTTACCTTGTCACATTCTTTATAGAATACTTGAGTAGTGGTAGTACTCATGCAATCTATAGATAGAGAAATAAAAATCACATCTAAATTAAAAAATTGTAATGTAAAACATTCATACATTAGAATGTCTTCATAATCAAGGAAATTTGAAACACTCATATCTTCCTCTTGGAAGGTGTATCTTTCAATGTATTGGAACTCAAAAATGTGGATATAATCATCATCAAATGTAAATTGAAATCCTTCTACATTTTGACCATCATCATTAGATTTGTTACATGGGAGATGAGGGAGAAAGTACTTATCACACCAGTTGATATCACAATCGACTGTATTGAAATTTGTAGCTAAAGGATCTGATACTTCCCTTCCACCTCCCTGGTTATGGTTTCTTTCATGTTTGTCATCCCTTGATAGCCCCTTTACCTTATCATTATTCCTATCTTGGAAAGCTATCATGCCTCAACCCTGATCTCAGGGATGTTTCCTTTCCTCCCTCTTGTGATCCCTCTTATCATCATGGTTAGAATAACCCTGAGACAATCCCTTTTCTACACTAGCCAACTTGTATAAGATCTCTTTCATATAAATGGCTAGAGTCTTCATAGTTTCATCTAGGTCTACACTCTTGTGGGAGGCTTGAATATTTTCAATATTTACCAATTTGACATCAACCCTCTTGTTTAAAGGCTTACCCACAACTTTGATATTATTTTTTATTTGAATAGCCAAATTGAAATCCATCCTCAGATTTGTGGGAGCCTTATATTTGAGATAATATGTTTATTTCTTGTCAAATACATCACAATAATTAATCAAAGAAGCAACACCACTGGGTCAGCTATCTTTTAGTAGCCTTCTCAATATCTTATTGAATCTAGAATTTAATTCCTTCACACATTCATTAGGATTCTTCTTGAGGATCTCAAAATCAGTAAACAAGAACCTATGATCAATGATATAAGCATGTTGCATCTTAAATACATCAATAATTTATTTCCATGTGTCTATGGATCCATCAGGGAGGGATTTGAACCACTCCTAAGCCTTATCTTCATTTGTGTTCCCAAAGAGTTTTATACACACATCTTCTAGATCTATTTCATAATCTTCAATGATGTTTAATAAGGATTTCAAATGTTGTTCCCCAAACACTACATTATTCTCTTGAAACTTATGTAACACATTTTTAATATTTACAAGAATCTCATTAGGCAAACTAAGCATACCATTAAATTTGATAGGTATAAACTTTGGGATCATAAACGGTCTGCTTCTATTAGCCAAAGATTGATCTTCTTCTCCATCATTATCATTGTCTACATTAAACATCCTCCTCAAATAATGGTCTACCATCTCTAAATATGAAGATGAAGATGAAAAAAGGGATGACTAAGAATGAATACGATGAGGAGGGCTTGAAGGAGGAGAATTAGAATGAAACCTTAATGATTGAGTAGGAGGAGAGAAGTTTCTTTGGGCAGAAAGAGCTTGACATGTAGGGAGCTAAAATTTCTCTAAGGTTCTCTGGTATCCTTAAAAAAATGGATATTAGAGAATAGGGGTAAATAAAATGGAGGACAAATTGATCAGGTCTTACATGACTTCTTGAGCTTTGGCGTACAATAAGCTTCCACACTTGTCTCCTTTTAGATGAAGCTTTTAACTCAGAGACAAGCTCTTTAGATGGATTATTCTGAAAGGAAGACCTTATACCCTTAAGATTTTTAGATCTAAATAAAACTCTTCAAAATATAAAATATTACATATAGAAGCCACTGATCTTTTAACCTTAACATAATAGAGTCACCACTAGAAGCAAAACATCTAGACCAAAATAAACAAAACTATACACAACAACTAATAGAATGAAAACTTTTAGAAGTTGAAAATAATTCTAAGAACATTTTGAAACTTATCATAGCATAGGGTTGATCGTTCCCATTGGAGTCAGCAAGAAAGCCTACAAATATGTTAATGAACCAAATATGAACAACTCAATGTATTAATAATAGAGAATGAAACAAACAAAACACTTATAGCTCTCTATAAGTAATCTTGATAATATGGGTAACAATAGATCTCCCCTAAAATGTCACTAGAAAGATTTTGGTGATGTTAATGTAGAAGAAACAAGGATTATTAGATGAGTGTAAAGATAAGTAGAAAGTTTCAAAATGTAACAATAGCTCTAGCTCTCTGCAAGAGTCCTTGGCAATGCAAGTAACCTAGACTTTGATTTATTCCTTAGAAACAATGCCAGAAATGTGTTGGTTCCAAGTTGTACACCTCTATCACTTAGCATTGTACAATTAAAATGAGTGGCAACCAAGGATTGAAAACTTGCTTAATATGTCATTGTAGTTAGGGAAGGGTTTGACATCATGACTAGACCATATGAAGAAAATTACTGGGAGGCACCTACAAAGGGTATGGTAAGTTTCTTGTTTCTTCTAGATCTACTTAAACCAAGGTGAGAGGACCTAAAGGATATCTTCACTCACATGAAGGGATTTTTCAATCTAATCTTCATGGGGATTGTTGGCACAAGGGAATAAAAATATGATTAGAACACAACCAAGCTTGCTCAATCCACCCATCAAGGGTTGTCACACAGGGTCAGTAAATGTTCTAGCATAGAAATAAGCTACTAAAGATAGATATGGACATGATTTCAATTCCCATTCTAAAGAATCTTTGACAACATAAGGTTGAATAATAGATTGAAATATTGATCTTTAATGCACAAAATGCAAACACGGCTAAGTATATAATGTTTATGTTCTCACAGGTAGAAAACACTTTGGATATATAGAGGATGTGTTGTATGTATGTTAAAAAAAGGCAGGACAAAAACTATTAGTTAATAGAGATTAAAAATCAAGGGTTAACATATGAGCATAAATAAGTTCAAGTAAACTACTACGTCACCTTTGCCAACAAATATACCATAGATCTAACACATATGAAATTGAAATCATGCATAAGTGATATCCTTCAAGAACTCCTTCAAGTTGAATCCATTAGACTAATACTACCTTTAAAAAAGCTATCAACACCCTATTCCCATATAGAAACAATGCTGAAAAGATGTTGGTTCCAAGTTGTACATCTCTATCACTTATCCTTGTACACTTAAAATGAGTGGCAACCAAGGATGAAAAACTTTATTAATATGTCATTTTAGTTAGGGAAGGGTTTGACATCATGACTAGACCATATGAAGAAAACGATTGGGAGGCACCTATAAAGGGTATGGTTAGTTTCTTGTTTCGTCTAGATCTACTTAAACCAAGGTGAGAGGACCTAAAGGGTATCTTCACTCACATGAAGGGATTTTTTAGTCTAATATTCATGGGGATTGTTGGCACAAGGGAAAAAAATATGATTAGAACACAACCAAGATTTCTCAATCCACCCATCAAGGGTTGTCACACAGGGTGAGCAAATTTTCTAGGATAGACATAAGCTACTAAAGATAGATATGGACATGATTTCAATTCCCATTCTAAATAATCTTTGACAACATAAGGTCGAATAAGAGATTGAAATATTGATCTTTAATGCACAAAATGCAAACACATGCTAATTATATAATGTTTATGTCCTCACAGGTAGAAAACACTTTAGATATATAGAGGATGTGTTTTATGTATGTTAAAAAAGGTAGGACAAAAACTATTAGTTAATAGAGATTAAAAATGAAGGGTTAACATATGAGCATAAATAAGTTCAAGTAAACTACTACGTCATCTTTGCTAACAAATGTACCCTAGATCTAACACAGATGAAATTGAAATCATGCATAAGTGATATCCTTCAAGAACTCCTTCAAGTTGAATCCAGTAGCCTAAGACTACCTTTAAAAAGGCTATCAACACCCTATTCCCAAATCTCAAAGTAGAAAAGATTTTATAATCTAGATATACACTCTAAATGAATAACATAAAGATGAATAAATTAGATCACCAATTAACTAAGCATATAAAACATGGGATTGTATTTTAGCAACATAAAGAGAATGGATATCACAAGCAAATTTTATTTATTAATTGAATTGAAAATGAGTACAATGTGTATTGAACAACATAACATATTGAAACTATGAAAGGAAATCCTATAACAAGGGAGACATGTATGATGCCCTCAAAGATTGCCAGTGATTTTACATAAAAAATCACTTTGGCACCAAAAATATTACATAGTGATAACTTTTCAAGGCTATAAATCTTGACTCCAAAATTTAATCAACCATTGTAAAGGGACATACCCCCTTTACTTATATAATTAAGCTAAGCCTAGCATATTCCTAAAGATGCTCTAAATGGAATATTCCTTCATAAGCTTGGAGTCTGTTAAACCTTGTAACAAACATGATTCCTTAGATTATACACATGCTCCTATGATGATGGAAAATTTGATCCTCCACCTCGACATAATATATTTAGTTATCACATGGAGGCAGATCCCACAAGGGATAAAAAAACCTTTGTCCTCTTGCATAATAAACTAAAAACATCCCTTTCCTATGCTCATGATTACATAAGGACTACCTCAAAAGGAATATGGAAATAATGGGTGGAATACAATGGTTTCCTAATGGGAAGTGAGAGAAAATAAGGAAAAAGGAATAGGAGAGAAAAGAGAAGTGGCATCAGCTTGGAAGAAACTAAAAAATCCTACTATGTCTTAGAATCGATCTAAATAATGGGATCCTTCACCAACCTATTCTTGTATCTAGTATATTATTAATGTATGGGGGTGAGACTCCCTTGGTCTAGGCCTTCTTAGTATTTGAATTTGACTCTATACTCTTTAATCTCAACAGCAGTCCTCTAAAGCATGGTTTGCTTTCATCCAATGAGTTCCTTTAGCTAGTCACAAGATTTCTCAAGTGACACCAATTGATTTATCTTATGGACATCAAAGGAATATTATGATACATAAATGAGGTTATTCAAATTAATTCACATTACTTCCTCCCCCAAATAATTTACACAATCAATGCTCACCATTCTCCTCAGTGCAACATCTATCTCTTTGGTCATACTTTTGAGAGACTATTCTTCTCCTTTTAGATCAAAGATGTCATCTTAGAACATCATTAGATGATGCCTAATTGCTATTTGATATTCCTTGGGACTTTTATGATCATTTAGAATAATGATATTCTCTTTAATCAAAGTGTCTATGCTTATTTTATAGATCTCTTACACCTTTCATTGAGCTTCCTCCCACTTCTTGGTGTCTACCTTATAGGAAAACATCTAGGCATCACACTCCCTTTTATTATCCACTATGTTACTCAAGCATTTGAATGTTGAGTGGATTATTTATTTTTCCCTAATGCCCAAGTCTTGATACCAATCTTTAGTTTCTCATCCTCTGGTCTTCAAATCATCAATTCAACTAGAGTTGAGTGATGCAAAGGAGACATAGAGAGGACCTGAAGCCATGCTAGAAGCTAGAGTTACTACCATAGGATCACTTAGTAAATTTTTTAAGTATTATATCATAACCTAGTTTTATATCTTTAACTCATCCATGGTGGCCTTGTCATTATCCATTCTATGGGCCACCATGTTAGCCAGAACCTGTGAGCTATGCTTTAGTTCATTCATTGATGGCTCCCCTAGACTATAGATATAGAGAGTGTAAATCTCAAGGGGGTCATCCTTTTTCAAATAATCTAGTTGAGGGATGGATATCTCCATATTCCTTTCTCCTATAGTGGTGAAGGTGGTCTTGGAATGTGTTCTGACCTTTTTAATTGGATTGCACTTATGTGCCTAAGTAATCTTCATTATATCGATCTCCCTAATATTGCTCATAATGTTTTTTTTCTCCTTAACCTACTCTTTGATCCAGAGAAGGGGTCTGGTCTAGAATCACATTGATGTGGTGGACATTGATGTTGGCCTTGAGATAGTAAAAGGTGGTGTCGTTGGAGTTCTTGATGTAGGGAGTGCCACAGGAGTGGGTTGTGGGCTTAACACAAAATTATCAATCTCTTCATCACAATTTTAATCCTTGTCACATTTATCTATTTCTTGTTCCCTCTCTAGTTTTAGTTTTATTTACTTTAAAACTTCAAACTCTGACCTGAATTGATAAGACCCTGTGATTAATTTTTCAATCAAACTACCCTGTTCAACTGACTAGATGGAAGGTTATGTTTTTACTTCACCTTATTTATTTTCTTGGGCCTTAGGCATGGATGAGGATATGGTGACATCCTTACTACCTTCAAGCAACTTTTCACCAGTCAAGGCCTTAGGACCTTTATTATGGGTTGAGTCATGGACCCTAATGCAAGGGAGAAGACTTCATGATACTTCAATTGAAGTACCACTACATGAAACACCATCCTCAACATATTTATTTAAGTCATCCAATTACTTAATTATTTTTGTATGAAGAGTACCCATTTTAAGTTTTTCTCCTCCACCTTCCTCCACATTGGCCTTCTCCTCTAATGTTGAACTTAACACCTTTAAAGGTTAAGGGATGTTTGTAGTACCTATGGATCCACTTGTAAGCCTTCCTTCTCAACCACCACCTTAGAATTGGTGGCACCTTAAATGTTCTGCTATGGATCTTCTTCAACTTTCTCATCAGATTTGTTTAGATATTCAACTCTACCATGATCACCTTATCCTAGTGGTTGGGTGATGTCATTATCAATTAATGTCTCCATATCAATGATATGGTTTCATTTTATTAAGGGTCCTGAGCTTGTGTAGCCACTTCAACATCAACATGTACAAAATCACCAAAAAATAAATGATCATTTAATTTTATGAAGTATTCCTCATTACCTTTGCTTTCTACTCCTAAAGAACCCTCTTATATAGATAAACCCATCATCAAGGCTTTCACTAGGGTCTGATGTCTCTCCCTTGGATTTATTTGCCTAGTCCTTACTTATAGAGGAGTGAAAGCACGTTGGTTCTTCATCACCTTGATAATGTGCCTACCTTCATATGAATCTTCATCATCACTCATATCCATCAACTTATAAGAATATGAGGACTAGTCTTATTTTCTCTTCATAGGGAGTTCCTTAGATGATAGGTCCTTAAATGCAACCTCATTCCTCTTCACAAGAAATCTACTTAGAGGTTCCAAAGCCTTCTTAACTTTCTTTTGTTTTGGATACTCTCCTTCATCCTCACCTCCTATCTTACTTTAATATATATTTGGGGGAGGGGTAGATACTGCTTGTTTCATTGGTGGATTAGGTGAAACTATAGCTAGATTAGCCATGGGGATGGCCACTAGAATGGCTAACACTATTGGGGCTCCCTCAAATGAAATGGATATCGGGGTGGTACTAGTTAATGTGACCTTCCAAATAAAAATTTTGTCCCAATTTTATATTAGGTTTCTTATCTTTGAGAAAGATAATCCAACCTTAGATTATCCTACCATTATTGACTCCACATCAAATGGCTTGGTGAAATCAACATCACTAAGCTTGCACTTACCCTTGCCTTTCACTAACGATGGTGGAGTTGTAGTATCACCATTGTATTATAAGATAAATCCTCTTAGATCCTAAACCTATTTGAGGTCTTAGAGGGTATAAGTGTCATATGCACCAAAATCAACCCCATGTTCCTTCAGCCACCTAAAGGTTCTTCTCATAATTGGGAGTGCTCTCCATGGGATGGAAACATTTTCTTAAACATTGAAGTCTAGTTGTGAGATGGGTTGGGCTTCAATATTAGATTTATTATACACTAAATATAGTTTCATCTTGTCATCCACATGTCCTTGGATAGAAACAATATTATAGATAATAACCTCCTACATCATCAGCCTCATATACTCTAATTTCTTGACATCCTCCTTGGTAGTGCAGTTGGACCAAATATCTTCATAATATGATTGATTTAGTATCACATTGGTTTCTATGTTTACCAACCATTTGATGTTGTAGTCGGGCTTGGGTGTCATCTTATCAATTATATACTAGCCCATTTCTTGTTCTAATACCTTCACCTTGGAAATAGAAGGACATGACTAATATCTAATTTGAATCAAAAACTTAAATGGATTATTTATATCTTTTGGCTACTATCATCTCATGTGATGGTTACATCTATCATCTTAACTCCATTACTACCAACTTATCATCAAACTACCTTGGTAATTTGTGTAGACATATTGAGTAACATCTTATCCTAATGTAAGTGAATGTTTTGAATTAAATGTAAGAGGTACCATAATTTTCAATTATTTCCTTGGCCACTCTATACATTTTTTTATGTCTTCTTAAAGGAAATAAAACACTCATCATAGTGTTGAAGAAGCAATTATACACCTTGCATTAATTATTCTTGAAACCATCCAGAGTTATTTCTAGGTATATCTCATAAATTCTCATTCTATTGGGGTTCTTAGTGAGCCCCTAAAATGTCTTTTTATGCATCAAGATATAAATTAAATAAGATGAAATGTATAATTTACCTATGAAAGACTCTTTTGAAAGAATTACTAACTAGAGATACATCATCTATATGTACAGATTGTCACTAAGGATGGTGGCCCAATCTAACTTCTTCTACTTTTCTAACATGTATATTAGGATTAAGAACATATGTGGTTCAAATTTATCTATGGTGGGAATCCTATAAATATCAGTACCCATGGTGATGACATACTAGGTTAATATATAAAATTCCACAATATTTAGACTTTTGGACATTCTAGAGACCTTCTATCTTCTCTTCATCAACTAGAAGGAGTTAACAATGTCATGAATTGCCTTATCATTCTTCTCTACATACTCCTGGTATTACTTTAGGGAGAGTGTAATGATTTTAGGCTGGGGAGGAATTATGAGAATAGTTCTAAGGGCCACAAAAGTGAAAGAGAAAACAACCAAATGGCTACCATTGATGATAGTTTTGGTGTCTGGTTGGTACGCCTGAACACATACAATAATTAATTCTAGGTATGGGGAAGCCAAAGGGAATACTATTTCAGGGGTGATGTAACTCATGCCCACATTATCAACTACTGAAAGGGGGTCCAGCCACTAAAATACATTTAACAAGGTCAAAAAATATAACCCTATGACATATATATTTGTAATCCCATCTAAGACAAAGACAATGATGATCTTCCAAAAGTCAAGGATGCTACCATTTCTTCCATATTTTTATAGTGTAATACTTTGAATTTTGACAAACCCTTCACTTAAAACAACCCTTTTAATACCTCTCAAATCCTCTAAAAGAACACAAAACAAAGAGCTAAAATAAAAATTGTTGTTAATCCACAAGGTGACACACAATAGAAGCTAAAAATACATGAAGAACTCATTGTAATTATGCTCTCATATTTCTTTTAGCTAGGGCACACTAATAGCTCTAAGGCACAAATGGAATCTCTGATTTCAAAGGGTAAATGTAAATGAAGATAAATTCCTTAGTTATAATCTTTTGCATTTTGAAATTAGGGTTACCATTAATGCTTCAAAGCATAAAAACTAATTACCAACTACCCTCATTAATCACTTGAGCTTCTTTCAAAAAAAGAGAGGGAAGGTGCAAATGTTTATTTTATGTTGAGTGATCCTCCTCACAACATGTGTACATATACAAGTGGAATATACATTAAAGTAAATTTTTAGGCACTTGGGGACTTTTACACCTTTTTCACTTATTATTTCCTTTGGTGCAGTGGTGAAATATGCCCCAAACTCTTCATGGGATGCAAGAATGCCATCTGTCATTATTTAAAATCAAAATCCATGCATTTAGGTCTTTGAGGACCTTTTCAACCTTGTCCACCAAAAGGTAAGTTAGAAAAATTTCAAAAAGGGACCAAAATCTAAAAGACCCTAAGGAGCTACCATGTGTCATCACTTTCTTAGCACACTTAAGCATTCAAGCCTTGGAGACTTTCTGCACTTTGCCCACCAAAAACTAAGTGTGGTAATCTTCAAAAGGGGCCCAAAAATCATAAATCCCCAAGAACCCACTGCATTTCCAATCTTAAAAGTAAGCTCAAACTCTCAACCATATTTTACCTTTGCACTAGCCTTTTTCATTTGAGGAAGGGTGTAATATCTTCTCGACCCTTGAAAAGATTCATAGGAGTCCCCTAAGATAGACATGCATCCTTCATTTGGTTCATCATGCAATTCCTCACCTTAATCATAAAAACACATTGAAGGTATAACTCAACAATTTCATTTTGTGCCCTAGAATCTCTTTTTTGAATATAAGGCAACAAATCCATGTACCAAAAGAGGATTGGCTATACTTATACCTTCTCACTGTGAATCATCATGCCATGAAACCTTCAGTCAAACCATGATATTCCTTCATAACTATTGAAAATGTCCTTCATCTTTAGAAAATTCCCTTCATAACTTTTATAGACATTATTAAGGAATTTTTCAAGTGCAAAGTGCCTAAAGGAAATAATCCTTTAGACATTTTTTTTAGGTAAAATGACCTTTTAAAGGTTCCATTCAATAATATTTCAAAGGCAAAATTCCTGAAAGAAACTTTCCTTCAGAGATTTTACAAGGGAAAAATGATCCTCCAAATACTTCAAATTTTTTTTCATGGACAAAAACTCTAAGATAAATGATATGAAAAAATTTAAGACCAAAAGACAAGGCATAGAATTCATTCAAAATTTTTGAAGTGGAAAAAATGTTTGATGAAAATAAGTCTTTAGGGTTTTTGTCCAAGACAAGATTTCCTAAGATTTATTTCTATCAGGCATTGTGTTCATGATGAAAATCTCAAAAGGTCAAAGGGATAGAACATTTTCACTCAAAAAAATAAATACAAAATACTTGGCAAATTCTAAACATGAACTTTGACCTTATGAGGGAATATATAGAGATAGGACTAGGGCTAGTGACTAAAACATTGATACTCACCCATTTTGGACTTGGGAATTTTACTAATAAAGGACCAATTTCTCTAGTGTAATTTTGGGAGCTAACATCCTTTAATCACCCTCTATAATATTTTATGCCACTCAAAAAGAGAGAGGTATGGCAATGGTTTTTATTTCACAATCAAAGGTCTATTAAGATACCAAAATTTAGTCAATGGGTAACGTATCTTATGACTCACTATCCCAATAGATGAAACATATTCATTGATAAAACCAAATGTGTGTATAAATAATGTAAAAACCACCCTCCACTCTCTATAGGATCATGAGATTGAAATTTTAAGTAATTTGGAGGCATCTTTGAAGACAAACTTCTTGTTCTTGAGTGGAAAAATGGAGTGAACTTCTAATGTGCATTGAAGTAAAATCATGAGAGGTATATATGAGTTTTAATTTCCTAAATTTGGATGTGAAAGTAACTTAATAATCCTAGGATCATCTATGCCACTCAATAAGAGTGAGACATGGAAGCAACTTTTCTCTCATGTCTAAATGTACCTTAAGAGACTAAAAATTAGTTAGTAGGTAACATATATTTTGACACGTTAGCCGAATAAATGAATCACCTTCATCAATGCATTTGGATGTACATATAAATGATGCAATTATAAACCTAAATTATCTATTAGGACTTGGGGTTGAAATTTATAGTACTTTGGAGGCATCCCTAAAGAGTTGCTTCTCATTCTTAAGTAGGAAAACAAAGCAAACTCATGGCATGATTTTCATGAGATCCACGAGGGGTAGATATGAGCCATCATTGGATATAATTTCATGGGATATTACTATAATTATTCTTATGAGGATAATATGACACTAAAGAAGATCACGACATGAAAATGAGTTTTCTCTCATTGCCAAATGTCTCTTTAGAGACCAAAATCTGTTTAGTGGGTAGTGTATCTTTTGACTCTCTATCCAAATTGATGAACCATTTTCAATAGCACATTTAAATAGGCATAATAAATAATGGAATATAAACCCTCATATATTTTTCAAGCCCTAGGGTTAAAATTTATAGTCATTTAGAGGCATCACTGATGAAAACTTCTTGTTCCTAAGTGAGAAAATAGAGAAAACTTTTGGTATGTGTTGTAGGAGAACTATGAAGCAAAAAAATGAGTGAGAAGTGAATAAAAATTCATAATTCCTATAAAAACCCATATGGGATTCCATAATAATCATAAATATTGAGACATATAAATGAGTTTTCTCTTGGTTTCTTAAGAGACCAAAAATTGGTCAGTGAGTAGTGTATATTTTCACTCACTAGTCAAATCAATGAACCATCTTCATCGATACATCTGGATGGGTGTATAAACACTTAAATTTAAACCCTTATCTCTCTACTAATATTTGGTGTTAAATTTTTTATCATTTGGAGGCATCCCTTAAGATAAACTTCTCATTCTTGAGTGGGAAAATAGAGTGAAATTTCGGTGCACGTTGAAGGTGAATAATGAGAGGTACAGATGAGATGTCAATGTTTATAGTTACATGGAAAAGTATTATAACTATTTATTTAATTATTCCATGACACTAAATAATAGTTAGATATGGTGATGATTTTTTTATCATAGCCAAATTTCTCTTAAGAGACCAAAAATTGGTTAGTGGGTAGCCTATCTTTTGACTCGCTAGCCCAATCAATGAACCATATTTGTAAACACATCTATATGGGAATATAAACACTATAATTTCCATGATATATTATCCATTAGGATTTAAGTTAAAAACAATTATTCATTTTTATTGATCCATGAAGATAAGTTTCTCATTTTTGAGTGGATAAATGAAGTGAAATTCTGGCACACATTTCAGGTGAACTGTGAGAGGTAGATATTAGTTCTCAGTGCTTAGAGTTGCATGGGTAAGTCCTATAATAAACCTATATATTATTTTATGTTACTTATGTTTAACAAGACAAATAAAAAATATTTATCTTATGGCCAAATGTTTCATAAGAGACCAAATGTTAGTCAGTGGGTAGCATATCTTTTTACTTGCTAGACCAATCAATGAACCATCTTTGCTAACCCATCTAAAATAGAATATAAACATTAGAAAAAACAACATCCACTCTTTTTTTGGATTCAAGGTTTAAATTTTTATTTGTTTTGAGGTATCTGTGAAGATAATTTTCTTGCTCATGAGTGGTAAAATAGAGAAAACTTATGGAATGTGTTGTAGGATAACTATGAGAGTTAGAGATGAGTTGTCAATGAAATGGTTTCTTGGGTAAATCATTTAAGAAAAATCTATAGTATTTAATTCCACTCAAGAAGAGTGAGACATGGAAAACAAATTCTCTCGAAGCTATATATCTCTTAAGAGATCAAACATTAGTTACTGGGTAACATATATTGTAACTCGCTATCCCAAATGACAAACCATATTTTCCAAGGCATCTAGATGGATTTATAAATTATATAATGGATGCAATACACTCTTTTTTAGGACCCAAGGTTGAAAATTTTAGTTACTTGTAGGCATCCTTGAAGAAACACTTCTTGTTCTTGAGTTGGAAAATGAAAGGAACTTCTAGTGCATATTGTAGGAAAACTGTGAGGGGTAAAGACAATTTGTCATCACCTATAGTTACATGAGTGATCCCTATAAGCATCCCCATAGTATTTTGTGACACAAAATTAGAGACAAAGATAGTAATGATTTTTATTTGGTGGTTAAATGTCTCTTAAGGGACCAAAATTTCGTCAGTGGGTAGTGTATCTTTTGACTTACTAGCCCAATTGATGAGCCTTCTACATCGACACATTTAGCTAGGAATATAATGATATAATAACCACCCTAATATCTTTTTTGGTATACATAGTTTAAATTTAAAATCATTTGGAGGCATATATAAAGATAAGCCTCTCATTCTTGAGTGATACAATGGAATGAATTTTCAACACATATTGTAGGGGAATCATGAGGTGTAGAGACAAACCATCAACCCTTACAATTAAATGCATGATTCCATGACAATCAGGTAGAGAAAGACATGGAAATGAGGTTTTTATTTTATCCACATATCTCTTAAGGTACCAATATTTCATCAGTGGGATGCATGTATCTTTTCGCTCGCTATCTCAATCGATGAATTATCTTTAGAAACACGTTTAGATGCATACATATGAAGTGTAAAATCCTATAGTATTATGTGTAAGTCCTCTAATACACCTAGAGAATTATATACTAATTGATATGAAGAATAAAGTATCTAATCAACATGTACTATTTTTTAGGATTCTATTTATTTTAAGAAGATAATCTTATCTACTCATGGCACCAACTATGTGAAGTTGGAAGATCATATGGTACCACTAACCTATATTAAAATTGTTCACAAAAAATTAAAATATAAATATACACAATTATATAATTAATTTTAAATTAAAATATAGTAAATAAATAAGTTAACTTTATTAATTTAAAATTCCTGGTGTATTGAATACTACTTCAACATTTTAGGGTTATGGAGTTTAAGCCATAAGTTATTAAAGGAGTTGAGTACAATAAAATAGGTTATAAATTATGAAATAAATATATCCACTAATTTGTATAAAATATTGACCCAATTTGAAAATTTTAAAAATATAAATAAATGATTCAAACAAGTAATTAGCTAGAAGTTGATTGAGATAGAAGATCTAGAGGATACAAACTAGCACAAGAGTTGATTTGAGGGTCTTGAACATGATCTAATTGTCAAAATCATTCATGGACAGTAATGCCCCTCTTGGATAGTAGTGTCAATGTCACTAGTGTCCTATTTTTAGTGCTAGTGGTCCTATGTGAAAAATGTTTATGAGATTTTGGGTGCACCTACATCTAAGTCTGCCAAGCTTGTTCCTATCTGTACAAGTTCTGATTCCCCATCAATGACCTACTTTGAGTGATTTTACATGTAAATTATATATCTGCATGTTGTTGCATCATATTATTGTCACAATTAACAAAGTTTTATGTTATTGGGGTAGGCTAGACATCCTCAACACTCTACTATGATGAAATTTTATTACATAAAAATACTATGATGAGGGATCAAGCCTGATGTAGTTCTCCACATCTAAGTGCTGGTGCAAGTGTAAGTGAAACTAGTATGAATGCCATTTTAGGTGCTTTAATTGTGATTAATACTAGAAATTTGAGTAATCTAAGCTTAATAATGATGTAAATTATTGTATGGAAAAGTAGGGTAGAATAGGGATTAATAACCTTGATGTACACAACTTATTCTAAGTTTGTTTGTGTTATTTTCATCTAATTTGTATCTAGTGAATAATGGGATAAAATTCATGTATATATAATTTTATAGTGATTATGTGGGTATTAAAATAGGTCTAGGTCAACCTTGGGTGGTTATTGATTTGGAAAGATATCCATTGGGGATAAAATGTGGGAAAATGAAAATAACAACCAAACCAAAACACTAACACCATTATCGCTATTATCCAAATTATGGTGCCAGTGTCCAAGTAGCAGAACCTAAGTCACTAGGGGCCATGATTATAAAGTGAGGGTTTGAAACTAATTTAGGTATGTGTGTGGCCCACATGAAGGTTGGATACATGTCTAAATAGGACCTAATATAGGTTTAGGGATAATTTAGGGATAAGTAGTCTCAAGTAACACTCTTAGCAGTCAAGTGCCATTTTAAGATTATTAAATTTTATCCCCACCTTAGTTATATAAATGTATAAAAGTGAAATGAATAGGATAAGGGAGAAAGAAGCATACTTAGACTAAAATAAGATGTAAATCCCATGAATATTGATCTTAGTATGTGAGGCATGCTCCATTGTGTGTCCTAAAAATGAAACATGCATAGATCATTCCTTACATAAGAGATATGAAAATCAAAGAAAAAATTGAGTAATGATATATATGAATGGAATGAGTAAACCTCACTAGGTATGTGAGCTAATGCATAAACCTAGTGACAACCTTTGTGTGTGTGTAGATAGTGATCAATAGGTGAATAACTTGGACTGAGATGATAAATTACTCAATTCCCATGTATGGGTCTCTCAAGAAATCAATTCTATTTTGACTCCATCATTTCCCACCCCTTCTTGGTGGATCGTGACCTATGAATAACTTGGATTGGATTGATGGTGTGTCTAACCCTCTCATGTGTATGGCTCAAAAACTCAAATATACTATGACTACATCATTATCTACCCATGTGTTTTATATGTATCTAAAACTAAAACTGAATGATGTAATTAAACTATATAATATGCCTTTGGGCCACTCAAAAACTATGGAATGTAAAATGGATTTCAGTCACTCGAGAATATTAGGTGGCTCTAGGCCACTCAAGAATGCCAACCACTATAGATGGAGTAAGTTATAAATCTAGTATATAATTTCAAACATAGTGTATGGTGTGTATAATGTAGAGAATGACATGGATTTTGTCATTCCATCTAATCATCTAGTGCTTGAATGAGAATATATAAAATATGTGATACGCACATGCCCCAAAACATTATATCTAAGTATATGGATTCTAGATTGAGTTGTAATTATTTGTATATGAATATGTAAAATTGAAATGGGAATGATCATGCCACACATGATTCCCCCAATCTAAGCAAACTAGGCTGAATCTATGTTAAACTGATAAAAAAATGGGTAATTTGAAACTAAACCTATAGAAACCTAGATTGTACATGTACTTTTATATAAAATTTAGAATTTATTGAAATAGAGGATACTGGACAATAACACCATATATGGACAATAGCTTTGGTGGCACTAGCATCCCACTTTAGGTGCTAGTGTCCAAATGTATTGATTTATGTGAAACTAAAATTGGTTTCTTTGTGACTATTTCCCACTAAGTTTTCCTGAAATTAATTCTTGTATTATATGCCCATGTGTTGAAAATAGTATTTTGAGTGAATTTGAATAGGCTAACCTCTATGTCAAACCTTAATGAATGCTTTTGATTTTGAGGGGATTTTTTGAACTTGTGAAATAATTATCCTCAAAAGGAAAAGATCTATAGGATGTGTTTTAGCCAGACCATATATGCTATCTATGTAATAAACTGAATATAGTATGCATACATAACACCAACATGTAAGATAATTTGAGAATAAATTTTTAATGTATGTTAGAGATATAATTCACAAGGCTATCATGATAGATATAACAATGTATATGAATAACAAATCAGTAAAATAAACTATGTAACTACCTAAGGGGATTGGGCATTATGTACATCGAGGCACCCAAGTAGGAAGTAGAGATGCATGAGGTACCTCATGGCATCTAAAAATGGAGTGTGAAATAGTCATGATACAAGTGTCATGTCTATGACACATACATGAAAGCATACATACGAAACACATAAGGCACATAAATAAGGGCAATAAGACACAATACAAGGGATATGGGCACATGTCACTAAATATGAAAAACAAGACATACAAGGACATTTTTGAATGTCCACATATTCAAAGAGAAAGTAAATTTGCTTAGATCCACATGGAAGGACATGTTCAAATGCCTGCATACATAATAATGAAGGCACACATGAAGATGTGGGCACATGTCCAAAGCATACGTATAATGGAATGAAGTGACATAGAGCCTATAAAAATAGAATATTCAAATTCACTTTAATATATGTAAAAGCATAGAGAAACAATCAATTCTAAACTAGGAAATATAGAAATTAAAGAATCCATGAACAAGTGGTAAATTTTTTTATAAGAGCAAGGATGCACATAAACTGAGTTTAGAGTAGTAGTAATCATCAAAAAATATAAGCAATGTTGGATGATCAATATCAAGATATAACAATGATAAATATGTGATGTAGAATTTAGAAAGATATAGCCTAGCAATTAGAACTATGTATAGGATGACCCCAAGTGGGAGAATGCATCGAATGAAGAATCTATTTTTCTATGTATATGCCCCTAGCCAGTACATCGTAGTAAATTTAGATTTGTGTGGTGGACCTATATCTTGTAAGTATCTACAAACACTCAAAAATAAAAATTGAAGCATGTATGTGTGATAAAAACTAACAAAACTAAGATAACAAGCATATGTAGTGCCTAACAAAAATAAGAAATGTAAATATGGGAATGAATACAATGTATAATATATTTTTTCTAAGCAAATATTATATTAAATTTGTATTTTTTTGGATATAAGATATGTACAAGTAACATGAAACTATATACAAGGAGCAAGGTAAGATAAACTATGTACAAGTAGAGAGGAACATACAAACTGATGAGTCTCATGGGGGACTCACTATAAATGTGGCGTGTGTCATAGATAGGAATGGTAACCTCTTATGCAGTGTGATTGATATGTTGTAGTTGAATTGAGTTACAATATGAATCTAAGTAGTTTTCATTATCGGTATTATAATAATCATAATAACCTAGATTATTCCACTCATCATTATCATCTTGATTTTGAGCCAATGGAATACTAGTGTTGACTTATGTTATATCTATATGAGCATAAAGAATTGATTCATACTATGGAGTTAACCTTACTAGATTTCTTTTTTAAATATTTTCTATTACTTGAACCTTTGAAATTATCTTTATTGCAGGCATATGATTATTTTGAGGCTCATTTGATACAAAGCCTCTTTTGAGAATGCTTGTTGGCTTAGAGTCATAATAAATTTTCAATTTAAGTTCTTGTTATTTTTATAACATTTCTTATGTATCTAGATAGTTTTCATTTATAAATTGTATGTGTGAATGATTTAACTTAGGATGTTCAATAAATCCCATACCTTGTTGACCAACATTACCAAATTCTAGAATAGGAGTAATGATTCCTTGCACATGTTTACCTAACCTTTGACCTTGATAATCAAATTGTTATAGATATTGTTGACCAAACACATTTGTTTTGAAAGTGGGACCTCATTTTGAAGAGATATATTTGTATATTTTTCTTATTTTACCTGTGCTTGTTGTATTTTTTATTTCTCTAATTTTACATTGTTAACCTTTTGCTTTTATGAGTTATGCTTTGGTAACCAATTTTCTACTATTTATGAATTTAACCCTTTTTGAATGTGTTCTTGTATCACTGTGGATTACTTAAAATATATTTCTTGTATAGGTTACTCATTAGCAATGATACATTGTATATGATTTTTCAATGCAAAACATAAACATTTGTGAGGACCATGTGTTTTAACCTTTTAGGACTTAGGGAATGTAAGTTATATGTTGTTAATGGGATAAATATAACAACAAACTAGAATGAGAATTGGAAATAACTGATTTGACAAACCTTTCCAAAAATAGCAAGAATGGAGACAAAAAACACTTATATAGAATAAAATATGTTTTTTTTTGGTTTAAGAGGATAAAATAAGATGGATAAGCAAACATACACCTTCCATTTTATGACTATATCTGAAATCTAGCTTTAGATAATATCACTCTAATGTGGAAAGTAGTGCCATGTGATACTAGTGTCTAATTATGGCATTAGTGCCCCTCTAAAAAGAGCTATCTAAATTTTTTAGGGAAGCTAAAGGAGGTTGTGGGGTACTTGTAGGTGGTTATATGTCTTTAAAGAGCTCACATGTGATATTTTTTTAGTTGAATATCTTCCAAAACCCTAATGAGTACTTGCACAAATGAAACAATAACTGGATCAAATGTAAAAGAAAGGGAAAAACTAGATTGTGGGATATTACAATCATGTGGAGAAGAACCAATGTTGTCTTATCATCTACCTAAATTAACCCCAATATTAGGGGTCTTAGATAACATGTATTTCTCCCTTAGGGAATGTGCATAATCAACATGCACAATATCCTAGAATGAATTTTGCCTAGGCCCTTCTTTGATCAAGCATGCAATGTCTAGATGTGACAACTGAGTAGTATGAATAGTATTCAGTTCTAATATTGATTGATTTTATGTAATTATGTGCCAAAATAGTAAGTGTTAGATGTAAAATTACTTGTGAATATCTTTACATAAAATAAATTTTTATTTGAATATAAGACCTTATTCGCTAGCTGATAATTCATAAAAGAGGGACAAAAACCATAAGTAAAGGTTCAAGGTATGGTTAGGATTTAAACATGGGGAAATGACCATTGGATAATAGATCCATAATTAGACACTATCACTACATTACATTGCTATCCTAAAAATGGTGCTAGTGTCTCGAGGACTAAAAATAGAGCTAAGTCTATCAGGACAGGCTAGGGCCCTATGACTAGGAGGGGGTGACTCAAAACCACTAAGGGTGAAATAAATAGGGAAGATAAGACATAATAAAGATAAAAAGACCCAAAATTACCATGTGAACAATGGATATACTCATCACTAAGACCATCATGTGAACAATTAACAAAAGATATAGTACTTGTGGTTGGTTGACCAAATTAGGGTGTATAAATTCTCCACCCTTTTATTCAATTAATGTAATGAAATAAAAGTCCTAGAGTAAAGGAAAAATAGGATCTCATAACTATACTTAAGTGTGTGTATATTTTTTGGACATGTCTCACTTCTTGTCTAAAGAAGTGAATAGGAGCTGGAGTGAAATATGTGAAGAGGAACTCCATAATATGGATATCTTCTATACTGAATCTAAATAGTGAACTAAATCATGAGGAACTAAACCCTGTTTCACCCCCACCCTAATATCTAGACTGTTGTTCCCAAAATCTGTCACTTGTTTTTGTGGACAACATATCGATCATTTTAGTCCTGCATGCCAAAAATGCTCTCTTCCTTTCTCAAAATGTTTTGAGCAATCAAGTTTCTCAAATATTCAAACCTTTTCAGCTAAGGAAATTGTAGGTTCAATAGGTGGGATTTCTCAAAGGGAGGTTCAACAAACACTTATGGAATTTCCTAGGTGTTTTGAGTAAGGTTCAACACCGAAGTTCAAACACAAAGGTTCAACTTTGGCACACTTAAAGAATAAAAAGCTTCAAAGAGTTCACGGCTTCAATAGATTCAAGGAGTTGGATTGAACCATTGAACCTTGAACCAAAATGGTTCAACGAGTTTAAAAGGTTCAACGAGTTCAATGGACTTAAAGAATAAAAGGATTCAAAGAGTTAAGTTGAACCATTGAACCTTGAACCATTGAACCCTGAATCCAAAGGTTTAAAGGCTCAATGGTTCCAAAAGAGTTCAACCAAATGGTTCAAAGAATTGGTTCAATGATGCCTTGAGTGCACAAAAGAAAACTAACTGAATGCTGCCCTTTAAAAACATTGAATCACCGAACCATTGAAATTTGAACCATTGAACCAAAAGAGTTCAAGGTTCAAGGTTCAAAATGGTTCAAGCAACCGGTAATGTCCCCATGGATGTCAAATTCAGGTTGATGGAATAATAATTGATTTCCAAAATTGAGAAAAAACATGAGAATAAACTCAGTAACTAAACAAGAAAGGAGTTGAAGGTGCTAGTAGAAAGTGAGAAGATACCCCTAAGAGCTCAGATCACCAAGAAGAGACAAAACATGGCAAGGAAAGAGGGAACGACTGAAAAAAATCTAGAAATATCTATAGAAGAGTTATTCCAGTAGGTGGAATAATCCACCACATGGACATCAGAGAGCACATATATTAAATGGCATGGCATATTTTTCTTTGTTAGAGTAAATGTGAATAGACAGTCGTGTAAGCATCATAAAAGTATTAGGTAACCTATGCTTAAGAGGAGACATTTGAGATTATTTAGAATGCCAAAGTTAAGGCCGATAACCTATTCCAGCATGGGCCTTTCATAGAGTATTCAATGCATTCAATACAACATGGGCCATTTCATGAAAACCAACACCCAAGTATTTCTTTGGATGTTATATATTGTAATCTCTCTTTTTGTAAAAAGGGAGATCTCTCTGTTATAAGAAGCAAGGCTCTACCTAAATTGAAAGGCATTCTTGAGACTTTGAGCTCAGACTGTTAATCATATTTTGTTAAGTGAATGAGAAAGCAAGTGACCTTTCAGACTTTGTGTTTAAATAGCTTGTGTTATCTAGGAAATTATTCTTATGTCTTTTTTCTAAATATAGTCTTATCTATTTAATCAAATAAGTAGAATAAGTGGAAATAAGCTGGAAAATGTCTTGAATTCTACTATGGGATACTCTATTCTACCATAATTGTATTTAGTCTGTGTTTTATGTAAAGGATACTAGAGAGACTTTGAGCTCCCCTTATCCTTCGTAATCTTTTACTCTATTGTAGTTTTGTTGGGTGAATATTTTGTCACTCATCTAACTGATGAGCAAAATAGGTCTCTTCAACCATAGCATAAGGAGATTGATCAGCCAAATGTGCAGGTTTACCATATCAAAAGGGGACAAATCTCTCCTCTCATCAAAAGGAGGTTCCCTATAACAATAAAGGTACTATATATACATATATATGCTAAAAATAATAATCAGGGGTAGGACAACACCATCCATCTCTCTTTTTTTAGAGATGATGTTCATGGATCAAGGGAGAAATCTTAGTAGTAATTATAACACGGCGTAGTAACACAATAGGATGAAGTGTAACACAAAGTCTCCACTTTAATCTGCCAAGGAGTGAAAGATGAAAGATAATGAGGGCACAAAGTCATCCCAAGATCCTTTACACAAAAATAGATAACATAAAGACAATTGTGGTAGCACAAAGTCTCTCCACAGTTAACTTCAAGACACCTTCCTAATTACTTTCACTAATTCTACTTATTTAATTAAATGGACAAAAAATGTATTAAGGAAAGAGACATAAGAATAATTTCCCCAACAACCAAGTTATTCTAGCACAAAGTCTGAAAAGTCACTTGTTTTCTTATTCAAATAATGAAATATGATCAACAATCTGAGCTCAAAGTCTCAGTAATGCCTTTCAATTTGGGTAGAGTTTAGCTTCTGATAACAAAAATATCTCCCTAAAACAATAAGAGAGAGTACAATATATATATATATATATATATATATATATATATATATATATATATATATCTCCAAGAAAGACGTGGGTACTTTGTTTCACACCATGTTGCATTCAATGCCTTGAATACATTTTAAATTCTGTCAAGGAGATATGTTAGAATCAGGCGTAGCTGTCCATTTGCTTTTCTCAATGGAGAGAAACGGGTCATGCCATTAAATGTTTGTGTTCTCCAATGTCCACCTGGTGGACTACTTCAGCTTCTAGAAACATATCCCATAAATGGATATTTCTAGTCTTTCTTCATCATTCCTCCTTTCCTTGCTGTGTTTTGTCCTTTTCTGAGCTCTTAGGATATATCTTTGGCCAGTCGTTGAACTTCTTCATAGGGTCTATGCCATATTTTAAAATCAATAGATATTTTGTTACCTTGAATTTGATGTCTGCGGGGACGTCATTGGTCATTGGACGCTTGAACTACTTTGAACCTTGAACCTTTGAACATGGAGAGTGCATCAGTTCAATGGTTCAATGGTTCAATAGTTCAGGTGGTTAAATATATTCCTTGCTTTTTGGTTGAATTGCTTCCTTGGCTCAATCAGATCTTTGTTTAAATCCTTTGGAATTTGAAATTCCTTGAACCTTTGAACCTTTGAACCATTATGGTTCAAGGTTCAATAGTTCATTCTTTTATTTGAAGTCTTTCCTCTTCTAAGTATTTTGATTTTATTGAACCTATTGAACCATTGAACCATGTACTCTTTTGGTTCAAGGTTTAATGGTTCAATGTTTGCTCTTTGAGCTTTGAAGTGGTTGAACCTCTTTGAACTGGTCTCTGAAATCATTCGTGTTCTTCTTTTGCTTGGGGTTGTCTTTGAACCTTTAAACCTTTGAACCATTTTGGTTCAAGCTTCAATGGTTCAACATATTTCTTAGAATCCTTTGTTCTTGGCTAAGTCTTTAAACTTTTGAAATTCTTTTAGCTCTATGTCTTTGGGACATCCTGAAGGGAAGGTGTCCCTTCGGGTCTTCGGGAAAGGTTCATTTTCTGGGTGCTGAGATCCCTTTGCAAGGGTATCTACCTTTCGAGATTCTTTCGGTGGCCTTTTCTTTTATTTTCTTTAGACAAAATGTCTGAAGGAAATCATTTCCTTACCTTAGCCATTTTCATCGAGAAATCTTTTTGAAATAATTCTTTTGGTTCCTTTACTTGGTAATTTCTTTGAGTAAATGTTCTTTACCCTCTAAAAAGGCACTTGTCTTTTATTCACTATCCTCCGCAAGGGCACTTGTCCCTTCGGCCTTGGGGCACTCCTTTAAACTGACCAATTGAACCAACTTTTGTTCAACAGTTCAATGGTTCAATAGTTTAATGGTTCAACGGTTCAATCCTTTCTTTAAAGCTAAGTCTTTTGAAGTCGATGAACTTACTGAAGCGTTTGAACTTTGAAATTTGGCTGAAGTGCTTAACTCTTTAATCTATTCGACGTCATTGAACATTTGAACCTTTGAACCCTTGAACATTTTTAGAAGTGGGGTTTAATGGTTCAATCCTTTGTTTGAAGCTTACCGATGAACATTTTTGGTTGAACCAAGATGTTGAACCAGCTTTGAAAATGTCTAAGTGTTGAGGAACTTTCTCCTTTATGAGAACTTGCTTGTTGAAGCCATTGAACCTGTTGAACCTATTAGTCCCTTAACTGAAAAAACTTGAATAATGAAGAATTTGAATGCTTAAAATAATTTTTTTAGAAGGGAAGAGATAATCTTGGCTTGTAGGACCAAAATAGTTCATATGTTGTCCCAAAAAAAATGAGTGACAGATTTTGGGAATAATAGCTGGCTCCAGTTGGGGAACTTCCATTGATTGTAAAAAAAATCGAAGGGAGTAGAATCCAGAATCTCCAATGCCTTCATGTGTGCTATTGGGCTATGGAGTCATGCTACCCAAAAATGAAAGGTGCCAAGAATGAAAACAAACAACACAAAACAAAACTAAAGACTATACAAATATACATATGTACAAATGAAATTATCTGATACTTCAAGAATTGAAGTGGTTTAGATGCTACCCACTGTGAGGTAGTGAAAAGGGCATGCCATCTTGATATTTCAATAGGAAGCTATTTTCACCCTTGAGATGATGGATAGTAAACGGGCCTCTCTAAAGGAAATCAAATTTCTCATGCATTCCCTTTGGTTCTCTTCTCTTGTCCCATAGCAAGACTTGATTTCTAATCTGGAAGTCACAAGATTTTGCCTTCTAGTTGAAGAGCTTCTTCACTAGACTTTGATGTGCAACAATTTGATCCACCACCATATGTCATTGTTCATCCAGTTCAGTCAAGCACATGATCTTCTTGTCGATGGAGCTTTCATATGTCTGATCTTTGACTGCCTTAGCCAATTTCAATGCTAGCAATTCCAGGGTGATTGGTACTTTAACATTGAGAACATAAATAAGTTGGAAAGGTGACATACCAATTTCCCTCTTAGGTGTAATTCTATCTGCCTATAAAGCATAAACTAATGCTTTATGCCATGTTCGTTGGTTGTGGTCTACTAGTTTTTTGATGATAGTCACCAGGTTCTTGTTGCTTGATTTTACTTGGCCATTTCCTTATGGAAAATAATCAAAAGAGTGGAAGAGAGTAATCCCATAATAGAAGTAAAACTGAGGAATCTCCTAAGAAGAAAAACAAGCTACATTATATATGACAATCTTAGTTGGGACCTCAAACCTAGAAATGATGTCCTCTTTAAGGAAATTGCACACTACTTCTAAAGTATCCTACTTGGTTGGAATAGCTTCCACCCACTTGGTAAAGTAATATGTGGCTGTGAGGACATAATCATGTCCAGCACTTGAAGATGAGTTTACAGCACCAATGAAATCATTTCCCCATTGCTAAAATGGTTCTTCTATCACCACTGGCTTAAGAGGTAGAATAGCTAATTTGGGTCTTCCAACGAACTATTGGCATAGTTCACATCTTTGTACCTATTTTCATGCATCTTGAAATAGAGTAGGCCGGTAATACCTAGCTCATAGAATCCTATGGGCAGTTACAGGAGCAGAAAAATGTCCTCCATAAGCCAAATTATGGGAGGACTTCAAAAGTTACTTCTACTACTCTTTATCCATGTAGTGAAGGAACACTCCATCAAGGTTTCTCTTATACAAGCCATTGTCTTAGAGGAAAAAATTGGCAGCTTTCAACTTGATAGTCCTCCTTTCTTTATGAGATAGGTGAGTAGGACACTCACCATAAGTAAGTAAATGAGCAATATCTGAATACCACTCATTCATGGTGGAGACAAAGAGGACTGTTAGCGTGTCTTCAATTTCTTCTTCTTCATGCTCTATTTCTTTTGGTCTGTTGTCAGTAATCAATTGGCATAGGCCACTTCCCTATACCAGTTTCGTTGGTTTGATGACTAGATCAAACTCCTATATTTTTTCAATCCAATTGCCTCTTTTCATTCTAAACTCCTGTTGAGTTACTATGGATTTGACTGTGGTGTCAGGAACCAGGACAATAGTGTGTGAATTCAAGATGTAAAAGAGGAAATGCTTCACTGCCTACACTACTGCATAAGCATGCTTCTCCATGTTTAAGTACTTCAGCTCATGAGCTTTTAGAGGACAACTCATGAAAGAAATGGGAGATTCTACACCTTCTTGTTTCTATTAAACTAGAATTGCTAAAAGTGTGTGGTCAAAAGCATAACTATACACTGTGAAATCCTTGGCATAATCTAGACAAACCATAATTGGGGCATGGACAATAGCAGTCTTGATATCTTGAAATGCCAATTTGCCTTCTTCAATCCAACTAAAGGTGGCCTTTACCTTCATCATGTTTACGATATGGTGAGTCTTCTCAACAAACTTAGGGATGAACCTTCATAAAAAATTCACTTTTCTAAAGAAAGAGTGAACTACAGTCTTACTTTTAGGTAGGGTAAGATCCTAGATGGATTTGACTCTATCCAAGTCAATATTTATGCCCTCTCAGGACACAATGTGTCCAAGAAGTTTCCATTCTGTTACTCTAAAATAAGACTTCTTGGGATTTAGAGAAATGCCATTCTGGCGACATCATTCTAGCACTTGTTAGAAATGGTGCATATGATCAGGACAATGCTTGGAAAAGACTATTAAATCATCTAAGTACACTATAATGAACTTACCCATTTTATCTTTGAAAGTGAGGTCCATTGCTCTTTGAAAAGAGGTGCCAGCATTGATCAAGCCAAATGGCATTCTTCGATAGGCAAAGGTGCTCCAAGGTGTGGTGAAGGTAGTCTTATGCTAGTCCACTTCACTAATTTCCATTTGATTGTACCCTGAGAAGTTGTCTATCATTGATAACATCTCTGAACCAGTCACTGTGTGAAGGACTTGATCCATAATGGGCAGAGGATAGTTATCCTTTAAGGATGACTGATTTAAATTTCTAAAGTCTACACAGAGGCTAATTTTTCCATTCTTCTTCCTCATAAGCACTATGTTTGCAATCCATGTAGAATGATGGATTGAGAAAATTATCCTAGCATTAACCATTTTTTGTATTTCAGATAGAATAATACCTGATATCTTTGGATTGTACTGTCTAGATTTTTACTTATAAGGCACCAAGTCACTTTTGAGAGGAATGTCATGGTGTATTTTTCCAAGCTTGAGTGACTTCAAATCATCATAGGATTATTCTAGGACATCCATATATTGGTGAAGTAGAGTCGTGAACTTGAACTTCTTTTTTTGAGTGCAGCACTTCCCAATGTTGACCATCTTGGGATTTTCTTTGGTACCTAGATTTATCTAATCAAACCCTTGGGAGGAGCTTGAATTTATTTGTTGATATTTGACAAACCTTTCATGCTTGTCAAATAGTATCTCAAGGAAAACCAGGCCTTTTGGGATTTTATTCCCTTTAAGTTGCAAGAATTCTTCACCTGCATCTAAAATTAATTTAGGGGCTGGTTCAAGCTTGTGAGGTTCACTGCCTTTGAAGTGCAGCCATTCAAAGCTATCTTTTTGTTCTAAGAAGGTAATGATTTGGTGATCACCATTGAATACTTGCCAATGATCAACATTATTAGGCACACTTGGTCAAAAAACTAGTTCAATGGTGTACCTATCTTCTTTGAAGTCTAGGTGAGGAACTAAGAGAGTTGTTGAAACAACTAGTGCATCAACTCAGTCATTGACTTTCCTAGATATGGCAAAGATTTTGAAAGCATCAAAGCTTTCAATTTGATCTTAGACTAGATTTTGGTAGTGGCATAATCTCTCATTTTTGGTTTGATATAGGTTCCTTAGCTGACAAACCACTAGTTCACCATCTCTTTTGGCATGAATGAGTTTGATGCCTTTATCTCAAGCAGCCTTCAATCCAAGTAATAGAGATTCATACTCAACTATGTTATTGGTGTTGCTAAACTGTAACTTATATGCTTAGGGGAAAATATCTTCTTGAGGAGATATAAACACAATCCTAGCTCTTGAGCCGGTAGAGGAGCAACTGCCATCAAATTCTAAAATCTATACCTCATCAGACACTGATTTTATATTAGATTTTTCTTCATTAGAGAGAGAAGATCCTTCTCGATCTGTACTACACCCTACCAATTCTTATAATGTATGGTCTGAGTCAATCTCTAGATCACATTTAGGAACTTCATCAGATGTCTCATGAACTTCTTCTATGGATAAAAATTAATTACCCATGCCTAAAGACTCAAACATAATTTGAGCTTTAGGTGCTGATGTTTGAGTGACCATATATTTTGATTCCTTCTCAGGGAGCAGCCTCTACATAATGCCTTTAACTGGGATCCTCACTTTAAATAGGTCCATGCTTAATTCACCACCAACATCCTTGTAGAAATTTCACCCAAGAAGGATGCCATAGGATGCTAAGACATCAGCCACCAGGATAGTCATCTATATTCTTTTGTCTGGGAATGTTGCAAATACAAATTAGGTGTCCTTGATTTGTCCTAGCAGTGGCACTTGTTTATTTTCCATGGAGAAGCATCTCTCAAATGTCTTGGTCAGTGTGAGACAAAGGGATTCTACCACTTTGGTAGGCATGATGTTATCAAATGCACCTAAGTCTATGATGCAGTTTCTCAACTTGTGACCATTTATCAACAGGAAAACATAGAAGGGCTCTATTTTCCCAGGGGAAGCAAGAGGAGTAATGACAAGGTTATTCTGGGTGGGTGTAGTCTTAGGGGGATAGGAGTTAATTTCAAAATTTCTTGTCCTATAGGGACGGATTTATCTTTTACATATTGAACTAACCTATCCAACTATTCAGGATTGGATTTTAAAAATTCAAATTCAAACATTTGAATTCTAGTCTTCTTGACATGGTTGATTATGTCAAATGACTAAAATGAACTAGGAATAGAGGAAGGTAGTTCATCCTTCTTGTTTTTAGGAGAGGTGTTGCTAGTCTATGGAATTGAAGTTGAAGATAGAGGAATTCTTGAAGTATTTACCATTTTGGTGATCACTGGGTCCTTTGGCTAGAAAGGCAGAGTGGTTCCTCATTTGGCAATTGAAATTAAAGGCTAGGAACTTTCACATAATTTTCCCTTATTAGCCTTCTAGGCTAACTGGTTCTAGGACTGAGTGAATACAACATATGATCCATCAACTGCTTCACCTTTACCTCTAGGTTCATCTTGGTAATTCAGAAACAAATGTTGGAATCACCCGCTAATTCTTCTTGGCCTTCTGCCAGGAGATCAACGCCACTTTCTTCGTTCAATTCAGGCTGGAAAGAAAATCATATTCTATTTCAAGATATCCAACTACTGAATTGGTTGGGGTTGCTTCAATGGCATGTTTCCCTTGTGGGGGAGGAAGGTGATTTAGCTGCCCTTGATTCTTGGTAGCATTGCCCTAGTATAACTGATTTAGAAATGTTCTCCTTGGTATCTCCTTGTATGAAGGAGTATATGACATCCCTTGCACCATTTGTTTTTTGAGAGCTAGCAAATCATTTGCTAGCTTTTGCACCATTGGATCAGTGGTGCCTATGGGTGGATATTCAGAGGATGAAGAAGATCTACTTTTGTTAGGATCTCTCTTTATCTTCCCCTACCTAAATGAGATCATCTTCCACCTCAGTGGCCAAATCTTGAGCTATAACAAGGTCTATTTAGCTAGCCTGTCTTAGCAGAAAACTCACTTCTGGAAGGTGAGAGTTGATGAAGAAACATTTGAGATTTTTAGCTGTAGGCTAAGCAATTGTAGGGATCCTATTCCTCAGCTTGTCAAATTTGGCTATGAAATCCCTCATTGATTCATGAGGTTCCTTCTTCATTTTTGTGAGTTGGGCTAGAAGGGCATGTGCATCTTATATAGGTTTGAATTTAGATTCAAACTTGGCTTTGAGGGTGTTCCAATTAGTCACTGACTGAGCTTGTAGATGGTAGAACTAGTCTGCAGTAGCACCTTGTAATGTCTCTACGAATAGCCTGACTGCAACATCTTCATACTCCACTCCTATCACACCATAGGGTATGCTGAAGGCCACAATATTTTAATCAAGATGAACCTTCACATCATCATAAAACTTGGGAAAATTCTTCCTTGAACTGCGTGGTAGCTCATGTAGAGGTCGATTTAAGTCGAGTGGACAAAAAGAGTTACCCCAGGGACCTTGAGCTACCATTATATGACTATGACAAGGGGGAATAATAAATCTCAGAGGGGTAAGTATTGACAAAGCTTTATTAATAGCAGAAATGGATGCTTTGCTTGGTAATGGAGACCTGACTTTAGTAGGAGGAAAGCTCCTGGTTCACTGGAGGTGAGATGGTGAAGGAAATAGATCAAAATTATTTCACTGTACCAACTCGAATACAGGGTCAATAATAACTTTGGCTCTCTGGCTTCACGTATACCATGGATTTGCTAGAGTGTAAAATAAAAATAGAAAAGAATTGGCACTGCTTCAGCTTGAAGCTTGAGGCTTCAAATTACACATTCTTCCCCAGTGGAGTCACCAAAAACTGTTGGCATGAAGTTGGCAGTGTATATAATAGAGATGGATGAGGCTATAATGATAATGGATATAAAATGGAAATGGATAAGGATAGGAACTGCTTCAATATGAAGCTTGAGGCTTTAGACTACATGTAACTTCCCCAGCAGAGTCACCAAAAATTGTTGAGTGAATATTTTGTCACTAGCTAACTGATGGGTAAAATAGGTTGTTTCAACAACATAAGGAGATTGATCAGCCAAATGTGTAGGTCTACCACATCAAAAGGGGAAAAATCTCTCCTCTCATCAAGGGGAGGTTCCCTATAACTATAAGGTGATATATATATATATATATATATATATATATATATATATATATGTATATATATATATATATATATATATATATATTATAAATAAGCTGAAAATAACACTCAAGGGAAGGACAACACCATACATCTCTCTTTTTTCAGAGATGATGTTCATGGATTAAGGGAAAAATCTTAGTAGTAATTGTAACAGGGTAGGAACACAGCAGGATGAAGTGTAGCACAAAGTTTCCAACTCAATCTTCCAAGGAGTGAAAGATGAAAGATAATGAGGGCACAAAGTCATCCCAAGATCCTTTCCATAGAAATAGACAACATAAAGACAATTATGGTAGCACAAAGTCTCTCCATAGTTAGCTTCAGGACACCTTCTTAATTACTTTCACTAATTCTACTTATTTAATTAAATGGAAAAAATGTATTAAGAAAAGAGACATAAGAAAAATTTCCCCAACAACCAAGTTATTCCAGCACAATGTCTGAAAAATCACTTGTTTTCTTATTCAAATAACGAAATATGATCAAAAATTTAAGATCAAAGTCTTAGTAATGCCTTTCAATTTGGGTAGAGTTTAGCTTCTGATAACAAAAAGATATCCCTAAAACATTAAGAGAGAGTCCAATATATATCTCTCCAAGAAAGACATGGGTGCTTTGTTTCACACCATGTTGCATTCAATGCCTTGAATATATTTTAAATTCTATCAAGGAGGTATGCTAGAATTAGGTGTAGCTGTACATTTGCTTTTCTCAATGTAGAGAAATGGGTCATGCCATTGAATTTTTGTGTTCTCCAATGTCCACTTGGTGGACTACTTCACCTTTTAGAAACATATCCCATGCATAGATATTTTTGGTCTTTCTTCATTGTTCCTCCTTTCCTTGCTATGTTTTGTCCTTTTTTGAGCTCTTGGGCTATCTCTTTGGTTGATCACTGAACTTGTTCACAGGGTCCGCACCATATTTGAAAATCAATGAATATTTTTTACCCCAAATTTGATGTCTATGGGGACGTCACTAGTCGCTGGATGCTTGAACTACTTTTAACCTTGAACCTTTGAACATGGAGAGTGCATCAGTTTAATGGTTCAATAGTTTGGGTGGTTTTAACTGTTCCTTGATTTTTGGTTTAATTGCTTCCTTGGCTCAATTAGATCCTCGATTCAATCTTTTGGACTTTGAAATTCCTTGAACCTTTGATCCTTTGAACCATTTCAGTTCAAGGTTCAACGGTTCAATCTTTTTCTTCGAAGTCTTTCTTCTTCTAAGTCTTTTGATTTTATTAAACCCGTTGAACCTTTGAACCATGAACTCTTTTAGTTTAAGGTTCAATGGTTCAACAGTTCAACATTTTCTCTTTGAGCTTTGAAGCAGTTGAACCTCTTTGAACTTATCTCTAGAATCATCCATGTTCTTCTTTTGCTTGGGGTTGACTTTGAACCTTTGAACCATTTTGGTTCAAGGTTCAATGGTTCAACGTCTTTCTCAGAATCCTTTGTTTTTGGCTAAGTCTTTGAAATTTTGAAATTCATTCAGCTTTATGTATTTGGGACATCTTGAAGGGAAGATGTCCCTTCAGGTCTTCGGCAAAGGTTCATTTTTTGGGTGCTGAGAGCCCTTCGCAAGGGTATCTACCTTTCGGTAGTCTTCGGGTAGCCTTTTATTTTATTTCTTTCAAACAAAATGTCTAAAGGAATCCCTTCAGAAATTTTGTCTAAAGGAAATCATTTCCTTTCCTTAGCCATTTTCATCAGGAAATCTTTCTGAAAGAATTCTTTCGGTTCCTTTACTTGGTAATTTCTTTGAGCAAATGTTCTTTGCCCTTCACAAGGGCACTTGTCTTTTGTTCACTATCCTTTGCAAGGGCACTTGTCCCTTCAGCCTTGGGGCACTCCTTTGAACCGACTGATTGAACCAACTTTGGTTCAACAGTTCAATGGTTCAACGGTTCAATGGTTCAATGGTTCAACAGTTCAATCCTTTCTTTGAAGCTAAGTCTTTTGAAGCCGATGAACTTATTAAAGCATTTAAACTTTGAAATTTGGCTAAAGGGATTAACTCTTTAACCTTTCTGATGTAGTTGAACCTTTGAACCTTGAACCTTTTTGGAAGTAGGGTTCAATGGTTCAATGGTTCAATCCTTTGTTTGAAGCTTGTGGATGAACATTTTTGGTTGAACCAAGACATTGAACCAACTTTGAAAATGTCTAAGTGTTGAGAAACTTGCTCCTTTATGAGAACTTGCTTGTTGAAGCCATTGAACCTATTGAACCTGTTATTCCCTTAACTGGAAAAGCTTGGATAATAAAGAATTTGAATGCTTAGAATAATATTTTGAGAAGGGAAGAGATAATCTTGGCTTGTAGGACTAAAATAGTTCATATGTTGTCCCAAAAAAATGAGTGACAGATTTTGGGAACAATTTTTAGGTGGAGACTTTGGGATACACTTCATTCTACAGTTTCCTTGTCCTAAATTAGTGGGAGAAACAAAAAAAAACTTTTTGCTTTTGTGGGTTTCTTATGGTTACAATTACTACCCAAAAAGAATTCCTGCTGTTTACTGAATATCATTTCTTAAAGAAGAGAAATGCCTTCTATAATTACACCAGAATTCTCCTCTATTTTATGAACATCATCTCTAAAAAAAGAGAGATGGATGGTATGATTTCACCCCTATGTCTATTTTTAGCTTACATTAGTATTCTATAGTTATATGGAACCTCCCCTTGCTGAGAGGAGAGATTGGTCTCATTCTGACTATTGTCACCACATCCATTTTGTTGTATAAATATCCTTATGTTGTGGTTGATATAACCATTTTGCTATTAGCCAGTTGATGAAAAAATATTCACCCAACATTTTCTAGTGACTCCTTTGGGAAAGAACACATTGTTGAAAGCCTCAAGCTTCAAATTGAAGTATATTCAGTTCTTTTTCATTAACATTTCACACTCTAGCAGATCCATGGTATACACAAAGTGAGAGAGCTCAAGGTATTGTTGACCCTGTATTTGAGTTGGTGCAGCTAAGTAATTTTAATCTTTCTCCTCCACTATCTCACCTTCAGCGAACTAGGAGTTTTCCTTCTACAAACATCAGGTCCCCAATACCAGGCAAAGCCGCTCTTTCCTCTAGTAGCAGAGCCTTGTCTATACATATCCCATAGAGATTTATTATCCCTCCTTTCAATAGCCATATCATGGCAGCTCAAGACCCCTGGGGTAATAATTTTGATCCTCTAAATAGAACCCCACCTCTACATAACTACCCTAAAGTTTAAGGAATAATTTTCTCAAGTTTTATAGGTGGTGGGAAGGTTCATCCTGATGAACATATTTTAGCCTTTTGTATAGCCTGTGGTGTGATAGGAATTGAATATGAAGACATACAGTCAGACTATTTCTGGAAACATTGCAAGATGCTATCGTAGACTAGTTTTATCATCTTCAAGCACAAACAATGACTAATTAGAACACTCTCAAGGCTAAGTTTGAGGCTAGATTCAAACCTGTAAAAGATGCATATTTACTGTTAGCTGAACTTACACAAATGGAGAAGGAGCCTCATGAACCCATGTGAGACTTCATTGCTAAATTTGATAAGCTGAGGAATAGAATTCCTACCATTGCTCAGCCGACACCTAAAAATCTTAAATGCTTCTTCATCAATTCTCAACTTCCAAAAGTGAGTTTCCTATTGAGGTAGGCTAGCCACATAGATCTTGCTATAGATCAGATTTTGGCCACTGAGGTTGAAGATGATCTTATCTTGGCAGGGAAGATAAGAAGAGATCCTAACAGAAAAAAATCTTCTTCATCTTCTAAAAATTTATCTACCGGCATCACTGATCTTATGGTACAAAAGATAAAAAATGAATTTCTATCCCTAAAAAACAAATGGCCCAGGGGATGTCTACTCCTCCTTATCAGGATATACCAAGGAGGATGTTTCCCAACCAGTCATATCAAGGCAATGCTACCAAAAATCAAGGCCAACCAAATCATCTTCCTCCCCCACTAGGGAAGCTTTCCATTGAAGTAACACCAACTAACTCAGTAGTTGGTTATCCTAAAGTTGACATGATTTCTCTTTCCAACTTGAGTTGAACCAAGAAGATGACATTGAGCATTTTGCAGAAGGTGAAGAAGAATTAGTTGGTGACTCCAATATTGGTTTTATAAATTACCAGGATGAAGCTAGAAGTAAGGGGTAAGTGTTTGATGGATCATACATTGTATTTACCAGGTCCCAAAACTAATCAGATCAATAAGTAGATAAAGGAGAAATAGGGGAAGAATCTCAACCATCAATTTTAATTACTAAACAAGGAACTTTGCTGCCTTTGAAATTAAAGGACCCAGTGAGCAATAAACAAGTAAGTACCTCAAATATTCCTTCACCTTCTACTTCAAATTTACAGACCAGTCCCACACCTAGTAAAACCTAGATTGATGGATTGCCTTCCTCTATTTTGAATTCATTTCAATAATTTGATATAATCAACCATGCTAAAAAAATTAAAATTCAAATGTCTGAGTTTGAATTCTTGCAATCCAACCCTGAGCAGTTGGATAGGTTAGTGCAATGAGTAAAAAATAAAATTGTCCCTGCAAGACAAGAAATTTAAAAAGTAACTCCTAGTCCCCCAAAGGACACATCCACCCAAAATAATCTTTTTATCACTCCTCCAACTACCCTTGGGAAGATAGAATGATTTTAAGTTTCCCTGTTGATAAATAGTCATCAACTGAATAATTGCATTATAGATTTTGGCACTTCTGAGTATGTCATGCCCACCAAGGTGACATAATCTCTTGGTCTCACACTAACTAAGACCTTTAAGAGATGTTTCTCCATGGAAAACAAACAAATACCTCTACTAGGAAAAATCAAAGATGCCAAATTTGCATTTGTGGCCTTCCCAGATAAGAGGATTAAAATGACAGTCCTAGTGGCCGATGTTCTAGCTTCCTATGGCATTCTACTTGGCCAAATTTTTTGTAAGGACGTTGGTGGACAGTTGAACATGTACCTATCTAAGGTGATGATCCTTGTCAAGGGCATCATGTAAAGGCTACTTCTTGAGGATTCAAAATACATTGTCACCCAAACATCAGCCCCTGAAGCTCAAATTTTATTTAAATATTCAAGCATGGGTAATTACTTTATGTCTACTGAAGATGTTTCTACTTTAATAGATGAAAGTTTACTAGGTGACAATCCAAAAAATTTAGACAAGACATCAAAATAATTGGTAGGGTGCAGTATAGATGAAAAAGGATCTTCCCTCTCTAATGAAGAAAAATTTGTTAGAAGATCATATTCTAATGATGTTTGGATTCTTGAATTTGATGGTAGCAATTCTTCTACTGGTTTTGGAGCTAGAGTTTTTTTGATATATCCTCAAGGAGATATTTTTCCCTACTCATACAATTTGTAGTTTAGCAATACCAACAACACTGTCGAGTATGAATCTTTGTTGCTTAGATTAAAGGCTACTCAAGCTAAAGGCATCAAACTTCTTCATGCCTGGGGAGATGTTGAGCTGGTGGTTTGTCAGGTGAGAAAGCTATATCAAACCAAGAATGAAATATTGTGACATTATCATAATTTAGTGTGGGACTATCTTGAAAGTTTTGATGCTTTTAGTATTTCTATCGTGCCCAGAGAATTCAACAATTGAGCAAAGTATTTGTCCATCTCTACAACTCTCATAGTTCCTCACCAAGATTTCAAAGAGCACAAGTACACCATTGAGCTAGTATTTTGACCACGTGTACCAAATAATGCTGACCATTGGTAAGTATTTAATAGTGACAACTAAATCATTGCTTTTTTGGAATATATGGATAGATTTGAGAAGCTTCATTTTGAAGGCAGTGAATCTCCACCATGGGAATCAGCTCTCGAAACAAATTTAAAAACTGACGAAAAGTTCCTTCAACTCAAAGGGAATAAAATTTTCAAATGATTAGTTTCTCTTGAGAAGCTATTAGATAAGCTGATAGGTGTATCAAGAAGCCATAAATGGACTCAAAATCCTCCAAGGATTTTGATCAAATAAATTTGAGTACAGAAGATAATCCCAAAATGGTCAACATCAGGAATTATTGCACTCCTGATGAAAAACTCAAATCCATTACCCTGCTTCACCATTACATTGATGTTTTAGCATACTCTTATGATGATCTAAAATCTGTTAGGCCTAAAGAAATTTAGCATGAAATTCCTCTCAAGATTGGGTCATTGCCTTACAATTAGAAACAAAGACAGTACAACCCTAGGATATTAGGCACTATTCTTTCTAAGATACAGAAAATACTGAATGCAAAAATTATTTTCCCAATCCATTATTCCACTTGGATTACAAATATAATCCCTGTGAGAAATAATAATAGAGAAATTTACCTGTGTGTTGATTTTAGAAAGCTGAATCAGTCATCTTTAAAAGATAACTATCTCCTGCCCATCATGGATCAGCTGCTATAAATAGTGACCGGCGTAGAGATGTTATCAATGTTAGATGGTTTTTCAAGATATAATCAAGTGGAAGTTGGTGAAGTAGATCAACACAAGATCACTTTCACTACACCTTGGGGCACCTTTGCATATCATAGAATGCCTTTTGGCTTGATCAATGTTGGTGCCACCTTCTAGAGAGCGATGGATCTTGCCTTCAGAAATGAAATGTGGAAGTTCATTATGGTATACCTTGATGACTTGACAGTTTTTTCTAAACATCTTCCTGATCATGTGCATCATCTACAACAAGTGTTGGAGCAATGTCAAAAAAATGGTATTTCTCTTAATCCCAAAAAGTTAATTTTTGGGGTTAGAAAAGGTAAACTTCTCAGTCACACTGTATCCTAAGAAGGCATAAAGATTGACATAGAAAGAGTCAAATCTATCTACGAGCTTACTCTTCCTGCCAGTAAGACTGTGGTCCATTCTTTCTTTGGAAAGGTGAATTTTCTACGAAAGTTTATTCCTGAATTCATAGAAAAGATTCACCACATTATCAACATGATGAAGGGTAAAGCTACTTTTAGCTAGACTAAAGAAGACAAGTTAGCATTTCAAGACATCAAGGAAGCTATCACCCATGCCTCAATCCTAGTTTGTCCTGATTACACTAAAGACTTTGTGATATATAGCTATGCTTCTGGACACATAATTTCAACCATTTTGGTTTAGTAGAACAAAGAAGGTGTGGAGTCCCCCATATCTTTCATTAGTTGTCCTCTCAAAGCTCATGAACTAAAATATTCAAACATGGAGAAGCACTTCCATTTCTATATCCTAAACTCACACACTATTGCTTTGGTTCCTGATACAATAGTCAGTCCCTTCTGACTTAGCAAGAGTTTGGAACTAAAAGGGGTAATTGGATTTCCAAAATCTAGGATTTTGATCTTGTTATCTAACCTATGAAGCTTATGTAAGGAAGGGGTCTCTGCCAATTAATTGCTGATAACATACCAGAAGAAGCAGAGCATGAAGAAACAAAAGTTGAGGACATGCTAAAAGTTCTCTTTCTCACCACTACAAATGTGTGGTATTTGAATATTGCTCATTTCTTTACTTACGGTGAGTGTCCTGCTCACCTATCTCATAAATAAAAGAGGACCGTTAAGTTGAAATCTACCAACTTTGTCCTATGGAATAATGGTCTGTATAAGAGGAACCTTGATGGGGTGTTCCTTCGTTGTGTGGATAAAGTGCAATAGAGCAAACTTTTGGAGTCTTTCCACAATTTCACTTGTGGAGGACATGTTTATGCACATGTGACTGCCCATAAGATTCTATGAGCTAGGCACTATTGGCCTACTCTATTTCAAGATTCATACACTTGGGTGCGTAGATGCGAGCTGTGTCAATAGTTCTTTAGCAAACCCAAGTTAGTTGCTTTACCTCTTAATCTTGTGGTGATAGAAGGGTCATTTCAGCAATGGGGAATTGATTTCATTGGCACTATAAATCCCTCATCGAGAGATGGACATGATTATATCCTCATAGTCACAGACTACTTTACCAAGTGGGTCAAATCCATTTTAGTCAAGCATGCTACTTCATAAGTAGTATGTAATTTCCTTAAGGAAAACATCATTTCTAGGTTTGGAGTTTCAACTAAGATTATAATAGACAGTGCAGCCTATTTCTCTTCTCATGAGATTACCTAGTTTTGTTACTATCATGGGATTATTCTCTCCCACTCTTCTGACTATTATGTGTAAGGAAATGGTCAAGTAGAATCAAGTAACAAGAACCTGGTGACCATTATCAAGAAGCTGGTAGACAATAATAAGAGAATCTAGCATAAAGTATTACTTGACACTTTATGGGCAGACAGAATTACATCCAAGAGGTCAATTGGTATATCCCCATTCCAACTTCTATATGGTCTGAATGCAGAGATACCAATCACCCTAGAGTTACCAACATTAAAGTTAGCAAAGGCAGTGGAAGATTCAACTTTCAGAAGTTCCATCGACAAAAGGATCATGTGTTTGACTAATCTAAATGAACAACAAACTATGGTGGTGGACCAAATTGCTGCACATCAAAGTCTGGTAAAGAAACTCTTCAACCAGAAAACAAAGATTCATGATTTTCAGATTGGAGATCAAGTCTTGTTGTGGGACAAGAGGAGAGAACCAAAATGAATGCAAGGAAAATTAGATTCCTTGTGGAGAGGCCCATTTTCCATTCATCATTTAAATGGTGAAGATAGTTTCTTGCTAAAATATCAAGATAGAATTCCATTTGCACTACCTCACAGTGGGTAGCATCTAAAGCACTTCAATCCTTGAAGTATCAGATAAGTCCAATTGTACATATGTATAGTTTTTGTATAGTCTTTCTTTATTTTGTTTTGTTCATCTATTTTTGGCACCTTTCTTTTTGGGTAATCATGACTCCATAGCCCAATGGCATAGATGAAGGCACTAAGATTCTTGTTTTTATTTCTTTTGATTGTTTCAAAATTTTAATCAATGGAAGTTCCCCAATTGGAGCTAGCTGTTGTTCCCAAAATTTGTCACTTGTTTTTGTGGAAAACATATCGATCATTTTGATCCTACATGCCAAAAATAGTCTCTTTCTTTCTCAAAATGTTCTGAGTAATTAAGTTTTTCAAATATTCAAACCTTTTTAGCTAAGGAAATTGTAGGTTCAATAGGCGGGCTTTCTTAAAGGGAGGTTCAACCAACACTTGTGGAATTTCCTAAGTGTTTTGAGTAAGGTTCAACACCGAAGTTTAAACAAAAAGGTTCAATGACTTCAACACACTTAGAGAATAAAAAGCTTCAAAGAGTTCATGGCTTCAATAGATTCAAGGAGTTGGATTGAACCATTAAACCATTGAACCTTGAACCAAAATGGTTCAACGAGTTCAACAAACTTAAAGAATAAAAGGATTCAAAGAGTTAAGTTGAACCATTGAACCCCAAATCAAAAGGTTCAAAGTTTCAAAGACTCAATGGGTTCAAAAGAGTTCAACCAAATGGTTCAAACAATTGGTTCAACGATGCCTTGAGTGCACAAAAGAAAACTAAGTGAATGCTACCCTTTACAAAACATTGAATCACCAAACCATTAAACTTTAAACCATTAAACCAAAAGAGTTCAAAGTTCAAGGTTCAAAGTGGTTCAAGCGACTAGTGATGTCCCTGTGGATGTCAAATTTAGGGTGATAGAATAATTTTTTATTTTTAAAAAGAGCACAGACCTGAGAACAAACTCAGTGACTAGCCAAGAAAGGAGCTGAAGGTGCCAGCAGAAAGCGAGAAGATAACCTTGAGAGCTTAGATCACTAGGAAGAGAAAAAATGTGGAAAATAAAGAGGGAACGACTACATAAAATCTAGAAATATCTACAGAAGAGTTATTCTAGTAGGTGGAATAGTCAACCAAGTGGACATCAGAGAGCGCAGATATTAAATGGCATGGCCTATTTTTCTTCATTAAAGTAAATGCGAATGGATAGCCGTGTAAGCATCATAAAAAGATTAGACAACCCATGCTTAGGAGGAGATATTTGAGATGATTTATAATGCCAAAGTTAAGGATGATAACCTATTTTAGCATGGCCCTTTCATAGAATATTCAATGGACTCAATATAGCATGGGCCATTTCATGAAAACCAGCACCCAACTCTTTCTTTGGATGCTATATATTGTAATCTCTCTTTTTGTAAAAAGGGAGATCTCTCTATTATAATACGTGAAGCTCTACCCAAATTGAAAGGCATTCTTGAGACTTTGAGATGAGATTGTTAATCATATTTTGTTAAGTGAATGAGAAAGCAAGTGACCTTCAGACTTTGTGTTGAAATAGCTCGTGTTATCTAGAAAATTCTTCTTATGTATTTTTCCTAAATACAGTCTTGTCCATTTAATCAAATAAGTATAACAAGTGGAAATAAGCTGGAAGATGTCCTAAAGTTGACTGTGGGAGACTCTGTGCTACCATAATTATCTTTAGTATGTGTTTTGTGTAAAGGATATTGGAGAAACATTGAGCTCCCCTTATCCTTCGTAATCTTTTACTCTATTGTATTTTTAGGTGGATACTTTGGTCTACACTTCATTCTATGGTTTCCTTATCTGAAATCAGTGGGAGAAGTAATGAAAGAATTTTGCTTTCATGGGTTTTTTATGGTTATAGTTACTACCCAAGAAGAATTCCTGTTGTCTGCTAGATATCATTTCTAAAAGAAGAGAAGTGCATTTAGTAATTACACCAAAATTCTCCTCTATTTTTTGAACATCATCTCTAAAAAAAGGGAGATGGATGGTATCATTTCACCCCTATGTCTATTTTTAGCTTATATTAGTATTATATAGTTATGGGGAACCTCCCCTTGCTGAGAGGAGAGATTTGTCTCATTTTGGATGTGGCCAACACATCTATTTTGCCATATAAATCTCCTTACGTTATGGTTGATATAACCATTTTTCCATCAGCCAGTTGATGATAAAATATTCACCCAAAATGGATTAAATATGATTATGTAAACTAAATGTGTAAAAAACCAAAGCATGTTTCTCCCACTCTGATGTGTGTATCGAATCTTAGTACGTAAACCAAATATGTGGAAAACAAGGCATACTTGACCCCACTCTGATGTGTGTACAAAATTTGAGTATGTAAACTAAATATGTAGAGAAATAAGGTGTGTTTCCCTCATTATGATGTGTGTACTAAATCTGAGTATGTAAACTAGGTCTAATTGAAGGCTATGGAGCAACCATTATATATGGTCATGTGACCCAAATTGGTGAAAACTTGGTAACATCTTGGTGACATATTAGTGAATATCTAAGTGTACCTTGGTAATTTTAAAATATAGATCAAGGACATGTTATTTGCATCATGCCCCTAATAATAATATTTCATTAATGTAACTATTTATAGAAACATCTATATATCTAAGTGAACCTGCATATTTTGAGCTAAACTATATATTTACATCAAATTATATATCTGAGTGAACATGTATATTGAAGTATTTGTATATGAATGAACTTGTATATTTGAATAGTCGTATCTAAGTAAACATGTGTGTCTAAATAGTTTTATCTGAGTAAACCTATGTGCATGAATAACTATATCTAAGTAGACCTATGTGCCTAAATATCTACATTTGAGTAGACGTGTGTGTTTGAATAGTTGTATTTGAGTAAACTTGTATGTTTGAATAGCTATATCTAAGTAAACCTATGTGTCTAAATAGTTGTATCTAAGTAAAACTATGTGCTTGAATAGTTATACTTGACTAGACCTACGCATCTGAATCACTATATTTGAGTAAATTGGTGTGTCTGAATATCTATAAGTATGAATAAATCTATGTGTATATACCCCCATTTTGGTGAGAGAGTTGAAACTAAGGTGAGGAATTCTAACCAAAAGTGGTAATGTTTGGGTGTTAATGTTGTTTAAATTTTTAATTTTTTAAAATTGTGATGGAGTTGATTGTTGAAATTGGTAATGGGATCAATATTTTTATCTAAATTGAGTTTATTATGGTAAAAAAAAATTCGCATGTTTAGATTTAAATGTGATTAGGATATTTTTTAAACCAATACAAGATGAGGCACATTGAGGTCAAGTCCCACATGCAAGAAACATATTGCAAATTAGAGTTACTATTCTCTAGATATCACACTGGTAAGAAGTTGGTATTAGCTGGTGAAATTGGCATGCAAGGTTAACCTTAGTAAGATGTAAATTGATAAATGTGACTTAAATAGGTTATTTGATTAGTCTAAAAATTCATTTAAAGCATTTGAGTTGAGATTAGTTATTTTTATAAGCTAGAAAATATACTATAGAGATGAGGAATGAATTTGACCTGATATGAGAAGGTGGAGGCACTTATATAGGTAGGGGAGGTGGTTACCTTGGTAAGGAGCATTTAATTTTTCCTATTTTTATTATTTGTAGTGGGTTTTCACTATTTTTATTAGAAATATTTTATTTTAGTGCATGTTTTTTGAAATGTGAATCTTTTTCCCTTATATTAGTGTTATTGTTAAGGACATGGCACAAGTGTCCTGAATATGGGGATATTGTCCATCACTATTATGTTATATGTAATAGTAGTGTCTAATAGATCTAGTTTTTAATGCATGTTTTTATCTAGTGGTATTATATTTTAGATTGCTAATGTCATATTTGGTTATATTATTTTAGGTTTATGCATGTATGAGAGGGTTCCATAGTGGCTAGATGATGGAGATATTATGAGATTTGCACCTGATAGATGCTAATATTGTCATGTTAGAGAGAGTGGGTTTGAGTCACATAACATCCATAAATTCTATGCCTTGGGATAAACATATGATGACTATACTATGTGGGAGGTGGGATGCAGATACATGTACATTTTGGTTACCTACTAGGGAGATGACTATTAACCTGGAGGGTGTGTATAGGATCATTTAATTCCCTATTACTATCTAGAGAGACATATTATAGGAGGATAGGGTAATCAGACTATACAACATGATACTATGTATTATTTTGCTATGGTTATAGGGACTCATCATACAGGGAACCATAATGATAGATTACTATCACTAATTATCATGGAATATATTCCATGATTGCGGAAGTTATTATCAATTTTATTGTCTAATTGTATGGCTATAGATGGAAGTGGGGTATGGATATCCTACAACATGTATGAGATAGTTTAAGACATATAATATCATGGTAACATATACTCATGGGGTCACACTATGCTAACTCACCTATACCAAGATTTATATATTTTTATGAAGGAGATGTGTGGTAGAGGTATTAGATTTTATAAACTATTAAACTATTGAGAATATAAGCATATAATAGTGAGTAGGATGGTGTTTCCTCTATGAAGTGATTGGGCCCACCCATAGTCATTTACATAGAGGTGGACTAGGACCACCTGCATGCCCAAGAGGAAGACAATGTAGTGTCAACATGTGGTAGATATTTTGATGTCTAGAGACATTATTTAGAGTCCCTATAGGGGATACGAGGGATGACCTAAGTATGATGCTCTATTGAGATGGGTTCAAGTAAGATATTGGATTCATGACCATTGGGTAAATGTGTATGAGAGGTTATAATATGAGTGGGTGACATGAAATATCAGTATTACTTAAGATGTGCCCCTAGCACTAGTTATGTGGTTGAGGAGTTATCAAACTCTAGTGAGGCTAGGTAGTAGGCCTAGACCATAGACTATGGAGTTATTCCAATTCCATTGATAGATAAGGATATGGTGATTGTCATACTAGATTTGGACAATTTAGGAGTTGTTGATCCCTATTCAACTTGGCAAAGAGATCACAAATTGGCACCTCTATTTCTGAGAGGTGGAATTATTGTAGAGGATGTAATAGATGTGGATCCCCATAGGGTTGTTGATGGTAAGTTTTTATTGTATGTTTTTACATTCTATGCATTTGGTTACTCATTTTCTTGGATAGGAATATGATGTATTTCATGGGTATGTTCAAGTTTAGGTGATGATGATTATTAGGAGACTACTATTGAGTCTACACTCTACATATTGATATGACATATTCTTGATGATGACATGTAAGATGGATTAGTGGAGAGAACCACTAATGTTTTTGGTGTACATGACCATTTTTTTGATTGATATGCTATAGCTTATGGCATATATATGAATGACTACATATAAATATGATGAACATGAATATTTTCATAAGCAGACCATGCTCGCACTCGATGTTATGGTTGGGGCTAACATTTAGATAATGCATTATTACTTACATGTATAGTGAGATCATGTGTTGTGTATGGCCAAGTATGAGAGAGAGAGAGAGAGAGAGAGAGAGAGAGAGAGAGAGAGAGAGAGAGAGAGAGAGAGAGAGAGAGAGAGAGAGAGAGAAACTCTTTCATCTTATAATAACCCAAGATCTAACACTTAAAAACATAAATCCTTGCATTGAATATGTTTGATATCTCTCCACTATAAACTCTTTCTTTAGGTTTGACTTCATTCTCACCTTTGATCATTCAGCTCAACTTCTTGAATTTCTTCTCTCCGCCTTTATAACTTCCTCACAACTCTCACTCATTAACTCTTTCATAGCCTTCCTTTCATTCTTATCTCTCCTTCTTTCAATTTCATACACTATCCTCACTAGGATAAACCATTTCAATATCTCTTCCTTGATTTTTGAATGCATACTCGTGCCTTCCATATTATTACTTGGATATAACTATCTTCTAGAGTTCAATTCAAACACTCCACCTTTCCTTAAGATCTCTAATGCAACTGTGCTTATCATTACACAAGCCACGTGCCCTTTTTGGGATTTTTACAACTATACAGAATGGTATGGTTAATTCATGAGAAGCTAACACTTATTTTCAAAAACCTATATCCTTTTCTTGGTGTCCATGAATTTTCATTATTGATTTCCCTTTCTAGCCACCTTTTCTAACACCTTCACAGACCTAATTAGGTATTTTGGCTTCTATGTCACACACAGTCACTTGTTTACCATACATGAAGCTCTATATAAGTCCATAACCTTGAAAATCATTAGATCACATTGATTAATCACTAATAAACAAGTTTCATTAAAATCTACTAGTTCAATCATTAGTTATACCACTTTTAGATTTTAGTCCTAACCTAGGGTTTCTGAACTTTGTGTAAGCCCAAGAGGGATCGAAAGGAATATAACGAGTCTCAAAACAATTTAAAATCTTCAAAATACCTAAGTAATATCTACCTATAATAAATAAAACTCATATAAAATTAAATTCACTTGAATTACTTCTAATCATGATCAAAATAGGGATTCTTTTAGGCATTGTTAACATAGTATGCATGTGTGTCAATAAATACAAGGTTTATAATGCACATAACCTTACATAATGAATTAAAAAACTTATTCATTTAATATCTTCTATCGTATTGACCCTCCATAACATATTTATCCCTCAACATGCTCTATCATTTCCCAAACATTGTCAATAGAGTCACTTACATAGGTTTAGTTGTTTGTTACTAATGAGCAAGGTACTCACAATCCTCTTGAACAAAAAACTTGTATCTTATTTAAAACACTTATAAAACATTAAAAATATTTCTATAAGGCTTACCAATTCATAAAAATACCAAATTTTGTTCTACAGACCCACCCCTACTTGTCCAAAATGCACACTTAAGGTTATTAGACCACAATATGGAGATTCTATAGAGCCTCTTACAAATGTTATTTTAAAGGTTTTAAAACCCTCAAAAATTAAATTTGAGTTCATAGTATATATTTACACAAAAACATAGAATAATATTCTTCCATCATATCAAATTTATTAATTTCATTCATTTACAACGTCAACTCTATGAGAAGGACATAATACAAAGGCTTTTGCATTTTGTTTTCATTCCTTCAAGTTCCCCTATGTACCTCTAGTTTCTTATTCATATTTAACTTAGTCCTAAATTACTATTCTTACCTTCTACCTATCTACATATTGACTCTTGAACAAATATATTGTCTTTACATTCTTTAAGCCACATAACTACTAACTGCCTTGTCTCTTGGCCACCTCCACAAATGAAGGGGTAGTTACAAATTTTATTGATTTTGAAGTACATTTAATTGTACATTGATAGTAACCACACACACCTATATAATACCTCCTATAAACTCAAGAAATAATTACAAAACATTAGTCTTTCAAAACTATACCATATAATACCCTCCAAATCTAAGGTCTTAATTTGAATTTTCAAAATAGTGTTTTGGTGGGAAATTATCCCAAGCCAAGAACACCCAACACTAAGCTACCTAAATACTTATATCACTTTATTTAGTCCTTATATTACCTATAACACCAACCTAAACTAGAATTGAAATAAAAAACATTAACTTCATGGAGTTACTTGATGCTCCTACATTAGTAGATGTAGTCATTGTTCGAGGTCATGGAGGGAGAGTGGAGCCTCCAATTCCAATATGGATATGTCTAAGAGTGAGAGTGAGGGGGATGTTCCTAGTGGCCATGTCCATGCTATTGATTGATTTAATATATTTATATATAAATTATGTTTTGATTTATATATATAGATGTTTTCTTGTTATATTGGCACTATGTATATTGGTATCTTATTATGGTTATATTATGCATGTTTACATGTGTTTAATTATTTTGATTGTGTTAAATGGTGATAATAGTATATGGTATTTGTCTAAGTAATGGTAATGAATTTTTTATTTGTTTACAAAATTTTAAGTAGACATGTGTATTAGACTAGGAATTTTATATGTTGGTATAGGTTTTATAAGTCTTTCATTGGATATCTATGTGTAGATCATGTGACTATGGCATGCACTATATGAAACTAGATAGCTTGGTGAACTAATGACCATAATATTCATGTAATGTCAGTGCATAAGTAGACTCTATAACTAAAATTGTGTGTGATACACTACTAGTGTCTAAGTTTATAGATTCTATAGTAAGGAGATTTATTAGTTATTGTGTGGAAACTATACTCTGAGCTCTATGATATCTTATAAATATCTTGAATGGCTATTAGACTATGTTCTTATTTTTGTGATATCTTGAAAATATATTTATTTATTTTCAAAATAAAATTATACTATGATCTCTATGATTGTTTCCAAATATATTGATTGGTGTGGAAATTGAGGTTGTGCTCTAATTTCTATGATTCTTTCCAAATATCTTGATTGATGTGAAAACCAAGGCTATACTCTGATCTCTATGGTTATTTCTAAATATCTTAGTTGGTGTGTGAATTGATGATATGCTCTAATCTCTATGAATTGACTACCATATCTATTAAACTATAGGTGCACAAGATCAATCATAAATAGGTATCCTAAAAACCATAGGGATCATATGATGTGTAACCAATGGCTCCTCAAAGGGAACATCCTAGGATAAATCTATCATAAAGGAGTGTGATCTAGGAGACTGAGAAAACTCAGATAATAGTGACACCTATGTGAATGTTATAATGCCTTGATTGGAATATTGGTCAATGTGGTATTGGATTGCATAAAAATGACTATCTAAATGTACATTTATCTGATGAAAATTTAAATATGAATTATTTTGTACCTTATGTAAATAGTGTGTTGGATGATGATTAGTAAGAGGAAGTGTGATCATCTCCTTATCTAATAATGTAATAAGGATGTCATGAGGCCTATCCCTTTCTATAAAGTATATAACCCCTCTATGTGTGTCATGTGATCTACTCATTATAGGAGGTTATCTATGAAGTGGCTCTTTACCATTGTTGATTATCTTTATCAGTTGTTTTTGTTTCACTAGTTCTTATTTAGAAATGTAGGTTCTTGTACCATGTTAGTTGACTAGGGATATAAGAAACTTAGATCAAAATTTGCCTATAAATGTGTATCGATTAGTCCCAATGTTGTATCTAATTTTATTGATATGTTACATAGATGTTAGAATGTTTTGGATATAATAAATTTTCCTTAAGAGTTAAAATGAGGCCTCTAGCGTAAATGTATTGTACCTCTAAATTTTTCAACTGGTAAATCAACTAATTCAAACATGATTTGAATCTTAGAATGTATTTAGTTATTAGTTCTATCTCACCCTAGTGTAATGAAGGTAACTTCTCATGTATGACTTGAGGTCCCTTGTTATGTATGTAGTACCCAAGAAAGACTACATCTAACTCCTCATATGTTTATAGTGACCCACTCTAGATTGCATGTTACAAAAAATTTAGTTATTCCCCATCTAGGGGATTTATAAATAGTTGTATTAGGGTCAAATTTTTGGTGACATGTGCTATGGATTTATCATAATCCTAAAGGTGAAAGTATGGGTCTCCATAGCCATCAAATGTGGGTAACACTAGTATCTAAAAGTTTGCTGGCAACCTTGATGAGAATATTATTCATAGAATAGGGTTTTCATGGATTAGATTGACATTAGTTTGAGATTGGTATGCTTTATTTTCTAATTTGAGATGGTGTACTCATTATTACAAAGCACACATAACATGCGTCAAGTAAATTAACACCTTTGCAGGTATATTATTATCATCAAGTGGTTCATTTAAATCTTTAATTTTGGTATTTATCTTAGCCATTAGTATATTTAATTATTAACCTTTTTTAGGGAGGAAGGGTTTGATCTTTGTAACATTTGGAGGTGTGATATCTAGGACATGGCTAGAGGGAAATTAGCTATCATCCTCATTTAGGTTAGGTTGAGAAACAATTTTTACTATAGTAAGTGGGGTTGAGAGATTCATTGGTATCTCTTATTTTGTTAATTTTTAAAGAAGTGTCACATACTAATTGATTAGAATGCACTTTACTATCATGTGAATTTCATTTATATAAACAATGAACATAATAATACACGTGTGTGTGTGTTAGTTAACATGTAAATTAATATTTTTTTGAGAAATATAAATAGGTGATTTAGGAGGATAAATAAATGGTGTAGACTCCTTGTCTTTTTAATAATAATCATAATAATCATCACTATTCCAAATTTCATCAAAAACATAGTTTAATTTTGTTGTGAAAGTAAGAGTAGAAGAAGTATCATTTACATGTTCAATAATAGAGAGAGTACGATAAGATATTATCTTTTTACTACTATACAATGTGTCATCATGTGTGGGTGTAGTTTAATGCATTTATTCACTCTCTATGTGTTGAGTGCATGAAATATTATTACTTTCAATCTTGGATTTTAGGGTAGAATAAGTAGAAATCATGTTTTAATTTTTCATATTATGACATGTACGAGAAGATTTAGAGACACTTGCATTATCAATATTTTTTAAAAAGTAATTGAATTGAGCTTAAAATGTAAAATAAGATTATATAATAATTTATTTTACCTTATTTTTTGCCTTGGTAAAAGGTGTAAAATCATTGGTACATAATTTTATAAATTTAATTGAGAAGGGAAAATAAGATGTGTTTCTCTTGTATTACTTGAATCATGTAAAAGTTGATTTTGTGTATTGCACATATATTTATTTAATTTGAATAAAGAGGTATAAAAATTATTTGAAAAGCTATAATCACATTGGAATGAAACACTACCAATAGGAGGTTCTTTTGGCATTATATTGTTAGTTTGATTGTGAGATGTAAGAGAAGAGGGAGGAGACAAAGAAGAAGATGTATCTAATATATATTCATGAACATTTTCATTATCATGCTCATATTAATACTCATAACCATCATTACAAAAATATTCATCATCATCATCATCATCATCATCATCATCATTATAAATGACGTAATTATCATGTTTTAATGTGCAATCTTGAAAATTTGTCCACTCATTATTATAATAATGAAATAAAATTAGAAATTCATCAATTGGGTGAGGGGTAGGAAGCTTCTTAGATTCCATTTTAAACATACCATAAAAGATAATGTAAATAATGAATAAAAATGAAACAAGAGGTAGAATGTAATCTAACATAAGTTTATGTACAATTATGAGAAATATGTAACCCAATATGTAGAATAAATTAGGATTGTAAGTGAAACCCTATTTCTCATATTTGGATGTATATGGCTTAGTATGTGGATCTAGGGTTTGAATGAGGGTTCTTTAAAAAAATTAAATTTAATTAAATTAATGAAACCCTAATGTAGGATTAATTTTAATGTGCTAGATTGTGCCAAAAATTAGAAAAAAATAGAACTTTGCAACCTGAATTTAGTGCATAAAAATTAGAAGGTAAACCATAGGTAAAAATAAGGTTTTTATCAATATTTGAAGTAAGTTAGGTTTTTAAAATGTGATGACATTTTAGGTTTTATTGAATATAACTCTTATGTTTTTAAAGGGTTAAGTATAACAATAACATGGAATGAAAAATAGAAATAACTAATTTGACAAAACTTTCCCAAAATAGCAAGAATGGAGAGAAACAACACTTATCAAGAATAAAATAGGTATTTATGTGGATTGAGAAGCTAAAATAGGATAGAGAAATATGAAAACATCTTTTTTTTATGATTGTAGTTAAAATCTGGTTTTAGATAATAACAGTCTTATGTTTATATTAGTGTCACGTGACACTAATATCAAATTATGGTACTAATGTCTCTCTTGAAGAATCTCTATAGAACTTTCAGGGAAGCTATAGGAGGTTCTAAGGGACTTGTAGGTGGTTTTGTATCTTTCGGGATCTCTCCTTTATCATTATTTTAGATAAATATATTCCAAAACCCTAATGAGTAATTATAGACATGAATCAACAACTAGATAAAATATAAAAAATAAGATAAAAACTAACTTGTGTGATGTTATGATTGCATAGAGAAAAACCCCTATTGTCTTGGCCACTACCTACATTAACCCTAATGTTATGGATATTATATTGCATGTAATTATTCTTTAGTGAACATGCATAATCAACATGCACGGTATGCTATAATTATTTTCACTTAGTCTCTTATTTGATCAAGCATGAGTATGCAAAGTATTAAGTTGTATGGTTGGTTGATTTTATGTAATTATATTCCAAAATAGTAATTGATATATGTAAAATACTTTGTGAGGCTCTTTATATAGAATTTTTTAAAATTTGAATATAAGACCCTATTTATTCGGTAACAAGTCATAAAAGAGGGATAAAGAAACATAAGAGAAGGCTCAAGGTAGGGATAGGATCCAAACATATGAGAAAATGATTGTCAGAAACTAAAGCCATAATTAGACACTAGTGCATATGGTTCTATTATATTGAAAATGACACTAGTTTCCTACGGCCTAAAAACATATCTAAGACCAAGTAAAAAAAGCTAGGTTCTCCTATGACTTGGAGGGTGTGACTCAAGACTACTGGGGGTAAAAAATATGGAATATCAAACATAAAAAATATGAAAATACCCAAAATTACCATGTGAACAAGGTTTATATTCATCACTAAGACCTTCATGTCAAATAACAATAAAATTCATAGTACTTGTGGTTGCTTGACCAACTTAGGGTGTGTACACCATGTATTCCATGATATGATAAATAATATTTGAATCTACTCATTGGATGTATAAGAGGTAGGTTGATCAACTTAACTTTAATTATTTATGTTAAAATCTCACTTGGACTTATATTTGATCTTTGAATACCTTTTCAATCACTAGTTGTAGATGCACTTTGTTGTGATCTCTTGTTTTGCTATGTAATATTGCTTGCCATAAATTGACTAGATGAAGATGCATATACATGATTGATACTAGTGTGCCCTCGAGGTTTTTGTTTTGTAATATGATTTTATTATATTTTAATATTTCCATGTAATAGCTGATTCTAATTTTGTAATTATATAATTAGCTTGTTCATACTAATAATTTTATCACATAGAGATTCACAAGTGAAAACCCTAGTTACTTCTGATTGAACATGTAGGCACACACCTTATAGAAAAATATAGAAATGGAAGGGTTTGAAGGATGGATAGGGTATGTATAGACATTTGAAATAGTATTATAGGCTACCTCACCGCATATAGGTGTTAAAACATAGACTTGGTTAGAGGGAAAGTAGTCGTTACCCTCTTGGAGATGAGGAGGAGGAAAAAAATTTATTAATCCATGAAATTTGGTAATGTAACTTGGAAGATGGCTAGTAGAATAGAATATACCAAGTCTAAAAACCCGAAAGAAACCATTAAAATGGGAAATAAAAGGATAAAAAATCTAATAGCATATAGGTCTAGGGTTTGGATAGTATTCAAAGTATGTTAGTTTTACTAAATGATTTAACATTTTTGGTTATGGAGTTTAAGCCCTATATTATTGAAGGGGTTGAGTATAGTCAATTAGAGTATAAAATATGGAATAAATACATCCACTGATTTGGAATAGTATTAACATAGTTTAACCTTTATAAAAATAATAATAAATGATGTAAATAAGTATTGAGTTAGAATTGACTAAGATATCATATTTGGAGGATAAAAAATAGGATAGGACTTAATTTGAATGTTGCAAATAGGATCCAAGTGTCAAAATCCTTCTTGGATAGTAATGCCCCATCTAGATGTAGTGTCATTGGCACTAGTGTCCTCTTTTTATTTCTAGTGACCTTTGTGTATACTATTGTGAGCTTCTGGGTGCACCTATGTTTGAGTCTACCAAGCCTATTCTTATGTGCATAAATTTTGATTCATGATCAGTGACTTGTTTTAACTAGTTTTACATGTAAACCCTAGACCTCCATATTGTTATGGCATCAAATTAGAACAAATAACAAAGTGTGATATTAGTGGGCTAGGTTATACATCTTCAACACCCTATTATGATGATAGTTATCTACATATCAATACTCAGAGGAACGATCAAGTCTAATGGAGTTCTCCCCACGTAAGTGCTAATGCAAGTGCAAGTGAAGCTAGTATGAATGTTGGTTTGAGTGTTTTGAGTGTTATTAAATTTAAAAATTTGATTAATCTGAGCTTTAAAATGTTGTAGATGGTTATATGCAAAAATAGTGTAGAATAGGGATTAATTACCTTGATTATGCACAGCTTGTTTTCATTTTTCTTAGGTTATTTGCATTTGACTTATATTTAATGAATAATGGGATAAAATTCATGTATATAGATATATTTTTAGTGCTTTTTTAGGTCTTAAAATAGGTTTAGGCATACCCTATGTGGTTTTATATTTGAAAATATATCCACTAGTGATAGAAGGTGGGAAATGGATAATAGCACCCAAACTGGGACATAACACCATTGGCACTATTATCCAAATTATGATGCTAGTGTCCATGTGGAAAAACATTAGTAACTATGGAATATGATGTTAAATTTATGGTTTGAGAATACTTTAAGGATGTTTAGGGATGCATGTGGCCTGCACAAAGGCTATATAAGTTTCTAAATAGGCTCTAAGATAGGTCTAGGGTTAAGCTAGGGATGGGTGGTCTCAAGTATCACCCTTAGCACTCAGATGTCAATTTTAGATGATTAAAAATACTAACCTTACCAATTAAATCAAATATATGTTGAAAATCATCTTTGATTTTATTTGTTTTAATAACAATTTTATGATCATATTCATAAACTTTTATTGTGAGACTTTCCATAATATTTAATTATTTGAATATTTGGACCAATAAATAGAATTGAAAAATTAAGGACCACCCTATGTGTTTCAAAGTCTTAAAATAACTATTATGTTTTCTATATATTAAATTATCTATGAATCCAAGTTCGTATAACCACCCCCAATCTAGTGGTGTAAACTAGATCTTCTCCATCCATGATTGTTGTGGTTGATTTATTTTTTACCTATACACAGTGTGACAATTAGTAGTATGTTCGATCATCATTATCCTTAGATTCAATTAATACAAAAAATGTGCCATTAATTTCATGTATAATCAAATTTTAAGGACATGTAGGAAAAAATTAAGATATCAGTAATAGAACTAAGGCTACATTTAAATTATAAGTAAATTTTACCTACTTATACAAGATCTAAGATGTGGTCAAAGTCAATTGGTAATGCCATTTCGTGATCCCCTATTGGTCATAATGAGTCAAAAGTCTCCATAGGAATTATGAGTCTACAATATCATTCTTTTGACTTGCATTCATTCCAATTAAATTCCATACAACATGAATAAAAGCATGTCATATCCTTAGTATATATATACTCCATGAACTATAATTTGAGTTTTAAATGGAGTGAAAAATACTATAAAAATTTACTATAATAAAATATTCATACATTATCTTATCATATTCATTAACTAAATAAAATAATTTTAGCACATGCGAAGATATATCTGATCCATGAGAAAAAAATATCATTACACTAAGTCACAATACCTATAACATTGACCAAATTAGAACCATTCTTGTGCTTTGCCTACTCC
>JARHVA010008588.1:242500-380000 GCA_037957365.1 Torreya grandis
TCACAAACTAATTCATAACAAGTAATTAATATAGCTATGAAATAGTCCATATACACACTAATTACAATCTTATTTATAATAGATTTAGACAACCATCAAGGTAAATTTAAAAGCATGTATGTTGAAAATTATAAGATTCATTGAAATTGATAGCCCATCCATAGATCTACATGAGCATACAAGGTTAACAAAAGTATCTAACAATTTGATCTAATCCTAAAAATCCAAAATGAAAATAAAATCAAATTAGAATTATTTTAGACCATTTGGATAGGATGTTATTAAAATTTAAAGAGAAAAGAGTTAAATCACCTTGCTTTTACATTGTGTTATTAGGAAGTAATCTCTCATTAGTTTGAAAATATCCCCATTACTGAATATCAGGGTGAATACAGCTAGAGACATGCTTACAATTAGAAGAATAGATATGAATAAATGTAAAGTCATCCTTTACAAAAATACAAAAATAAATGTGCATATTGAAAGTGCTAATGCAGAGTGTTATAGAACGTATGTTACCAAAGAATCTTGTATGAGCAAGTTACAACAATGCATATTATAATACAACTACACATGATACACTAAAACATAGTATAAATTCACTCTAAGGTATAGTCAGTGTTTAGAAAAAACCTAAGAAAATATAGAGTATAAATGCCCATGCAATATACTAAGTACACAAGCTTCTAAAGAATATTGTGCGAGAAAGTTTCATAAATGCATATTAAAGTGCATGTGCTAAAATAGATGCTGAGATAAATGTGTGGAAGTGTCTAGTCACCCTTTAAGAAAAGATAATATATGCAAATAGTGAAAGTGCCAATGAAATTTTATATAGTATGGGTTTCCAAATATATGGTAGAAGAGGGTTTTAACAATGCTTGTTATAGTGTAACAACCATAGTAAAAACTTTCCACATGGAAGATTTTAAGATTGTAGTAGTATATTAAGAATTGGTTCTTAAACCAAGTGCAAACCACTCCATTGAAAATAGTATCCATCTCAATTTCTTAAATGCCAAAGTTTACTCGATAAAAAATTTAAGAAAAATATAAAAATTAATCTTTGTGAAGATTGTGCACTTTCAGTTCATAAATGAAACTAGAAGCACATTACAGACCATGACCTCGACACTTTCTAAGTATTAATGTCCTCGTAAAATTACTCTAGCTATAAGTATATACATTCTTTATCACAATGAATGATACAAGGGTTAGAGATCATGAAACCTAGTTACTACTTACTTATCGTTGGTTTATATTAAAAAAATCATGATCCCTTAGTCCATTTTCCACATTTATTTTTTGATGATTGAACCCCAAATCCAAAACCATGTTTTGATGTAGGCTTTAAGTGCATAAGATTTTAAATATGATCAACAAGTTCAAATTGGTTGTTTAATAGTGTCCTTTTGGATGGGGGAATTTATGGTGTTAAGAAAAATAAATCATAAATCAAAATCATTGTTACCATATTTGAAGACACCCTCTTTGTTTTTAACAAAGCTACTTGTTAAAGCTTACAACATCGCCCCCAAAAAAATCACCATAGGCATATTTTAAATGGATGAATAAAGATTATAAAAAGGAATAATCCATGAAAAGTATCAAACTAATTAAAAGAGAATAATCACTAAAACTCATCAAAATCCACATATATGACACGAGCTTACCTATATGTGTCTTTCAGTTGCATGTGAAAGGGAACTTTAGTAGAAATTACATTGACCAGATTGAAACCAAGTTAAACCTTCAAATGCATATACCCACATCCACATCATCATCAATAGTGCTCCTCTTCATCTAGCATCCTCCATCTAGCCCATGTTGTAAACCAATCTTAGGACCCATCACCCTATTATAAACACACACCATGGCATAAAACCCTATGATAGTTCACTTATTCGATTCCATTGCAGACTGAGTTCATAGATAAATTCAATGTTCTTAGTGTAGCCTTTTAAAGGATGTTGGTAGTAAGAAATAGTCAAGTATTGAAATTTGTAGAGTAATCAATAATTATGAGAGATTCAAGCACAAACAAACCATTCTCACAAATATGTAAAAACATTCTTGGTAAATAATAATAATATTATAAGGCAATATAGTTTAGTGTATACTCATGAATGGTGTGTAAGCTATTTTTGCATCTAATATTTAATGAACCAGACAAAAATAATTAGCAACCATTTTGCGAGAATAAAATTGACTTAGAATATGAAAGAAAAATTCTAGCAAGGCCTCCCATGTATGCAGGTTGTGGATGAATCCCTCTAGAAAATGGACAAATTCTTTCCAATAGCTAGAGGTCCTATTTCCTCTCCTGCACACTCGACTTTTCACTGACGGGCAATCGCTTATCATCGAAAACATGTACAAATCAATTGTTTCTTCTTTACAGAGCAGGAGGCCAACAGTGTGGATCATGACTCCCCATCTGAGCATTACAATGGCTAGAGGCTCATTATTGGTGCATCTCCTTTGTCAATTGAAAAGAAACAAAATCAAAACCACTCCAATTGAAAACTAGTATAACCAACTTGCATGCAACAAGGAAGGAAGCCATGCTATCTAAATACGACATAGATTTATGCATGTAATCTTCTTCAAGTCTTGAATCCCTAAATCCAAATGACTACCAGTTGAAATAACCAAATCAAAGACATGGCAAAGGTAACAGTGCAGGTACAACTGGAGAAGGATAGAAAAAGATTGAGATAGTTGGCCTAACTAGCTAGTCTAGAGAAGAGGTAGTGCCATCAAAGAGATCATGGTGAGCTATTAAAAATTGTGAAAAATAAATGTTTACCTTAGACTTGTGTCTATTCATTACCAAAATGGTGGTTCTAACAATAATGAATGAAACAAGTGCTTTGATTCATGTGAAGCTGTGAATAACATATAAAACTTTTAACCAATCAACACACAATAAATAATATTATTATATTCGATAAATTAAAAAACTTGCACCTTACTTTTGTAAAATGCCCACATATTTTTCAACACATAAAACGACGCAATCTAATTAACTAAAAAAATAAGAACTAATCATCAATTAAATCAAAATGAAAGTAATAATCTACCCTTCACATCTAATAACATGGCAATGATTATTTTAAAAAACAGTTTATAAATTAAAACTGCATTGAAACTCATAAAAAAACATCATTTTATTAATATTAAATAAATAACAAAACATAAAAAATCAAATAATATCACAATTTTTTTTTATAAAAAAGAGGTCTTTAAAATTAACTTGTAAACAAGTTACCCTTTGATCACTATTATGTAAATATAAAGTATAAAAGTATCACAACATTGAAAGTCAAGTAACCAACCAAAATATCTTCTTGTGGCAAGTACTGACTGACTTTAATGGTGTGAATGCAATTTCCATCGTTCAAAACAATCTTTATTCAAAGTTCAATTCTTTATTTTATTCCAATAAAAGAGGAGATCTTCTACGCTCTTTTGACCTCCTTCACTAGACATCTTGTCCTTGTCCTGAAATGATAAACTCCACACCCTTGTCCTTGTCCTGAAATGATAAACTCCACACCCTTATATTTCCTTCGTACACCATTATAGTACATCTCAGGTAAGGAATTATTGTTGCGGTTAACTTTTCAAATTCCGCTGGATGTAAATTGAGTAGATGGAAAGCATATTTGTTGGAAAATATTTCACGTTCATTTTTGTTTCCAGAATACCTTAATGCTACGAGTGTATTTAATTTAAAATGTTATATTAGTATTCATAAAATAGATTGCAATGGTCGGAGAGCTATGGTTTAATGGATGATTAGCACTAAAAAAAGTAGGCTACAATTGTCTTAGTTACAAGCTCGATTCACAGAATGAAAGTTATTTATTCATGGCGAGAACGGGGTAGAGAAAACCCTGAGGCGTGTATATAAAGTGAAAAGCAGCCAAGGTATATACTATATATACACTATGTAAAGGCATGCATAAAACGTGCTGTGGGGCCGTGTATATATATATTCTCATGGAAGAGATTTATTCCAGGATTGGAGAAGATAAACCTTTAACTTTTTCAATTTTATATTATCCTCATCATTCCAAGGTCACGACACATTTATTCCATGGTTAATGGAGAAGCTAAACTTTTTAAGCTTTTCAATTTTATTCATAGTTCCATCAGTTTAATATAACACATTTATTTTATAATTATTTTTTTATATGATTAAATTAGGTTTGATGGCTTTTATTCTATAATATCAATTGGACATAAGTGTGATTCAAATTTCTGATCTAATAAAATAATACACAATTTTTTTTACAATAAAAATGGGACATAAATTTAATTTGAATTTATAATTTAACAAAACAATATTTTTTTTTAAATTTAAATTGGGATCAAATGTAATTAAAATTAATGATTTAACAAAATAGTAGATAAATTTCTTACAATATAAATTGAGCTCAATAATGAATAAAACACATTTGAGTGACAAAATAATATATATATGTAAAAAGGATAGAGTAAACAATGTATTAGAAAAACAGATTTGAAAAATATATATATTATAATAAACATGTAACATGAAAACTATATTAAAATTTATATAACAATCAATGTTTTAACTTTATTTTAAAACATTATTAAAATAACTTTGATTTATTTTTTTATTTTAATCTATAATTTTGTTTCATCTTTTCTTACATTTCTCTATTTTTAAATGAATATTATTAAAATAACTCTAATTTTAACTAAGAGTTATCTTATTCTTTATATTTATTTTCCATTTTTTATAAATAAATACTTCTTTTATAATCATTTTCTTTACTCTTCTCTATAATATTCGTTTGAGTTAGAATTGTTATTTTTTTATCATAAAATATTCCTATATTAAGCAATCATATTCATGATAGCCACAACATTTTTAAAAAGTACATTTATAATCAGTCAATTGAATCCATTCCAATTCCCCAATATTTGAAGTTAAGCTTATATAGCATTATGTATATCCATATTTTACTAATAAATTTAAATGTTTTTATTTTTTATGTTTATTTCAAGTAATAAAATTTTGTTATATTGATTATTTATTATCTCTATGTTATAAAAAGAGATTAAATTTCAATTATGTTATTTAGTATTCTTTAAAATAATTCAATTTTATTTGACATTCAAACTTTATCTTTCTTATTCATATTGAATTCAATCATTTTTGTTGAATATATATATATATATATATATATATATATATATATATATATATATATATATATATAATTTTTATTATATATTTTTATTTGTATAGATGGTAGTTTTTCATATTGTATCAAATTATATGATATAATTTTAAGCTTATTATGTATATTTTGAGTTAACATATGTTAACCCACATTTCATAAATACTGATTTATAATAACATATCTCATTTGAATATGAATATTTCACTTGACACTTATTGCTTCTAGGTCATATTCACATGGGTGAAGCATTAGGTTTTGTGAATATCACCTAGACTAAGTGTGTTTCGGTTGGAGTAGTAATGGGATAGGTGATTATCGGAGTGGATGCTAAGACCTCTAAATCAATTGAATACACAATTTTGTGATAGGCATGAGTCAAATATGTACACAACATAATAGCTACAAAAAAATAAAATCACCTACACAAAAATATTCCATAAACAAGATAAGAGCCAAAACCACTCTTCCAAAAAATAATAGCTCACCAAGAAAGATATACAAATAGGAGTGTACGAATAACTCCTCTAATAAAGGTAGTTAGAGAGCCAATAAGAAGAGAAACTCTCATACCCGAAATAATTGATCAAGGGAGTTAAATCCCATTCATCCGATCAAAATCTAACTCCAAGTACACCTAAGCAAGATTATTTATGAAAGTAGGAAAATTTAAAGTGGGTGGAAAAAATGTCCATAATAAATATATATCATAAAAAAAAAAAAACCCCTACTCTAACACCACCATAAGTATAACTTAGGCGGGTAGTGAAAAAAAATGGGTCCCAACAACTAAGCCTGATTAGGTACCAAATACAAAGCAATCTCTCAGAAAGTAGAGAAAATAAGAAAACCCATAAGAGAAACTCACCCTCAACATAGCCCGCCCGCCCCTCCCCGCCCCCCCGCCCTCCACCAAAAAAAAAAAAGAAAAAAAAAAGAGATACATAGAAGAAAATAAGAGGCTAGAAGACACCCCCCAGAGATGATGTTGTTATTGATGTAGACTACACCCTAAGAAAAGATCGTAGATGAATGAACTTACTCTCAATGAAGGGTTTGGTATAGATATCCACAACCTGCTTTGAAGACTAGGAAAATCTCAAGTCGATGACCTGACCATGAAAAAGTTCTTAAATAAAATACATACGAATCTCAATGTATTTGGTCTTCTAGTGTTGAGCCAATTTTTTGCATATATGTATAGTGCTCTTGTTATAACAATAGATAATGGTGGGCTACCTCAAAGTAATGTCAAACTCAAATAGAATCCCCTGAAGCCAAATAGCCTTAGTAGCTATGTTAACATCTCCCTTATACTCTACGTCTATGGATGATATAAAAATAGAATTTTACTTCTTACTAGACCAATTGATAGGAATAGAACTGAAAGAAAAATTGTAACCTAAAGTGAACTTGCAATTTTGAGTATTGCCAACCCAATCTGAATCTCAAAAGCCAATCAATCAACCTCTATGCCAAATATGTACTGAATCTCAAATCTATAAGAGTCTTGAATATAGTGGATTATTTGCTTGGCTACTTTTTAGTGTAGATCATGGGGCTCCTTTATGAATCGTGAAACAATCCCTACTACATATAAAATGTCAGGCCTGATATGAGTTAGATAAATGAGGTTGTCAACAAGCTATCAACATAGAGTGACATCAACCAAAGGTGTAGAATAGTCAGCCTCATGTTTGACTCTTGATAAAAAGAGAGTCAAAGATGACTTATAATCATCTATGTGAAATTGAGCTATAATATCGAGAGTATACTTTGGATATGCAAGTGAAACTGCTAAATTAGATTATGAAATCTTAGTGCTGAGGAAGTAATGTAGAAGACCCAAGTTAGTCATGTAAAATCTATCTTCTAGAGTTATCTTCACTATCAAAATAGATGATTAGGACCTCCTGGTGATCAAAAGATCATCAACATAAAAGACCAATATAAATAAAGAATCATCTTACCACAAGAACTATACATTAGGGTCTAAATGACACCTAGTGAAAATTGAAGTAAGGATAAAAGAATCCATCTTGGCATACCAAGCTCGAGGGGCTTATTTGAGGCCATAGATGGATTTTCTATTTCTACAAACTAAGGATGAATCTTGAACAAACCCAAGTGGCTTCTCTATGTAGATATCCTCCTCAAGGTCTCCATGAAAAAAGACACTCTTCACATCCATCTTCTGCACATCCCAACCATATGATGTGGCTATAGCTAGTGTGAGTCAAATCAAAGTCATATTTTAAATAGGTGTAAGGGTGTTTGGTTAGTTAGTGTCAACTACTTGTGAATAAATCTTGGTGACCAATCATGCCTTATACTTATCGACTAACCGATCTGCTACAAACATGGTCTAATATATCTACCTACATCGAACCATCTCCCTTCCCTTAGGAATTGAAGTCAAATATAAAATGTGATTTTTGATCAAGGAAGAATATTCTTCCTACATAGAATTATCCCACATAGGTATCTCTCAAGCCTCTTAGAATGTATGTGGATCCAAAACTAAAGCAAAGAAAGTATGTGGACCATTATAATAATTTTCCTAATTATGTTTGTCATATGTTGGATTCCATACCCAAGTGCATGCACTCTTAAGTGTTTTCTTAGCCCAAAGGGTCCCAAATTTGGGTAAGTCAACAACTAAATCCTCATGCTCTAAAACATGAGTAGAGGTGGATGTCAAATACTCCCCATCACTTTTTTCATAGTCAAAATTAAAATAAGAAGACCCTAGCTCAGGAACCTATTTTGGATGATCCAAGTCAGAAGAAGAATCATCAATTCTAAATGAATCTAATGAAAGAGAAGTAGTGTCTAGTGTTGAGTCTGTGAGACTCTCTTGAAATTGAATAATTATCTCTATGAAAAACTCATCCGTGGTTAGGTGTAAAAGGTGATACACCTTGACAATATCTGGATAACCTAGAAAGATGCAAGGCTTGGACTCAGCTTCCATAAATTTATGTATATTTTTTGATGTGTGTTATAGCTAAAGATCTAAAACCCTAAAATAGTAAACTTTAGGTTTCCTTATATGCCAAGCTTCAAAGAGTGTTATGTCTTTCAAAGCTTTGTGAGGATCCTTATTATAAATACAATAAGCATAATTAATGGCTTCGACCCAGTACTAGGGTGCCAAGGAGTTAGAGTGAGTCAAACAACAATCCATCTCTTTCAAAGACTTGTTCTCATTTTTTGAATCTTTATACTATGAAGGAATATAAGTAATTATCCAATATAAATTAATCCCTTCTATGGTACAAAACTACTCAAATCTATTATTGACATATTTACTTGCATTATCTATTTTAAGAACCTTGATGAATTTCTCAAATTGTTTCTCAACAAGTGCCTTGAAGTCTTGAAAATTTTCAAACACTTCATACTTTTTATTAATAAAGTATACCTATGTATATCTCAAGAAATCATCAATGAAAGTGAGAGTGTATTTAGATCTTGTAAAATATAGACTAGGAAAAGGCCTAGATAGATCACTATGTACTAACTCCAATGATTGTAAAGCCCTCCAAGATTTTTCTTTGTCAAATTTTACTTTGGGATGCTTTCCAAGAGAGCAACCTTCACCAAAGTCCCTTACAAAATTGAACTCAAGATAACCCTATGACTATGTCATTTTTGCTAAGTTGTTCCAGGTACTAGTAGCTAAGGTGGTCAAACCAATCATGCCATTTGAATGAGTCAGTAATCCAATCAGAGAAGAATATTTTGAAAAATGTGAGGTGTATAATTTGGTTTGGTGATCTGCCTTGCCCTCTACTAGTATATAATCACTATGTAACTCCCTAATGATATCAAGTAAAAACTCAACCCTCATGCCTTTCTTAATATGAGTGGTTTGATAAACTAATAGGATATTGGTTTAAAACTAAGGGACACTTAGAACATTATTGAATGTTCCTCCTTCTATTTTAATAGACCCTCTTATTTTAATTAGTATAGAAGGGTCATCACCTAAATTGATAGAAGACATGTTGCAAGGCTATAATGAAAAAAACTCAACTAGTGAAGATCCCATGTTGTGAGAAGCGCTCAATTCAATAACACATGAAGATATTACAGATGCAACTGCTACAAAATCCTTACCATTTTTTCTCTTTACCCTTGTCTTTTGCCTTAGTAGAATCTTGGGTGGATGAATTCTACTTGATGGACTTAGGAACACCTATATTTATTTTATCTGGAAGATTAGTTAGATGATCTATTTGATTCTTCATGTACTAGTGTTCATCATTCCCATTTTTCTAAGAATAGGAACACTTAACCTTCTCTTTCTTAAGTTTATCATTGGAAGAGGTGACTTCAATGTTAGTTTTGGAAAAGGTTGATTCTTTCTTCTTCTCTTCATCCTTATTTTATTTTTATTCACTTTTTTTGAAGTCTTTGCTTTCCCATGCTGAAAAATTAGGGCTTGAAGTTTTTTATAATTAATTGTACCCATCTGGATCAACTTGTCTTCATCTCTAGTTAAGTCTGTAATGAAAGTATCTAAAGAGCATATTTTTTATGCAGTGTGTAAAGCACTTTTAGTGGCATAAAAAGTAAAGATAAAAATATAATAGTCAAGACCTAGTTTGGAGAGTATAGAAAGAATAATTTGGTCATCTTCTTTAATTATCTCATTTTATTTTAGCTACAATCTTAAAGACTTGAACTTAGTAAAGAAATCCTGAAGGATGTCAAAGTTGCAAGGACTTAGGCTAATGAGTTCAATCTCAAGCTCGTGACCTCTCATCACATCTTGCTCTCCAAATAGTTTACCCAGAATGGTCTATCACATCATGAGGTAATTTGGTAGGCTCTAAGTGAAATAAGAGATTAGGTGATATAGAAAAACATAATAACTCATAGGCTTTATCACTGTAGTTATAATACTTAACTATCTATACATCTATGCTAATTTTAGTTTCATCATCCATGGTTATTATATGCAAACCCTTAATCCTTAGAATGATTGTCATATTGATTATTCATTAGTGATAGTTAAAGGAATATAATGAGTTGATTGAACTTGAATCCATTAGTGCTAAAATAAGTGGTAGTAATAGTGCAAGTTATAGTTGTTATATAAATGAGAGTGAAAGTAGAAATGAAAGAATGACACAAAAAAAATACACCCCCACCCCAAAAACTATGAAATGGTGAACCCCCTTCCCCCCAAATGTTGAAAATACATATTCAAAAGACATCAGAATTAGCTAATAGTGCATTTAGAGTAATCACTATGTGTGTCAAAAAAGACAATTTTTTGCAAGTAAGGCGAGGACATCGGGCTCGACCGATAATGCATCCAAGAGAAAAATTACAATGTGAAAAGGTGAAAAAATGAATAACACTTACATTTTAAATATTGCTCACAATATATTATTTTATTAAAAATAATAAAAAATATCCACTAAGAATGATAAACCTAACCAATCCTTTTATTTATTACTTACGCATTAAAAGAAAATTAACCTATTTGACCTTTTTAAAAATCAATATATTAAAAAAAATAATCTAATATGCTAAAAAATATTAGCACAAACTTGAATATACTTAGCTTGTTTTGGAAGAATCGTTTAAACCTTCGAAATTGTAGGAGTCTTTTGTGTTGCTTCTTGATTTTGGCATAGAGTCTGCATGGACTGGGAGTTCTAATTGGTTGGAAATGAGAGTAGCTCAACAGATGAACATGTTGTAGCTAAAGGTCATCTAGAAGAAATACAAAACTAAGTTCAAACACATAGAACTAGATGAGGTCGAGCACAGGCTGATATCGAATAAAGAAGACGAAACTCGAGGCTATATGGAGGTACGTAGGATTTTTATACAAAAATGCATCAAGGTGTAAATAATACATAGTCACAAAGAAACCACAAAAAATATGGTAAGGGTTGCTAATGAACTAGTTCTACAAAAAAAATGACTCCACCAAAGATGAAAAAATCTCACAAATAGATTGTGAAAACTAACTTTTATTTTCAATTAATAAATTTCATGATTTCAATTGAAACTAACAACAATAAAAAAAAACTAGACAATCAAATACCAAAGTGGCTCTAATACTATATTGGAGTAGATACCAAGATCTATAGATCAAATGAATGTACATGTTTGTAATAGGTACATGTTAAATATGTACACAACACAATAGCTACAAGAAAATGAAATCATATACACAATAATATTGCATAAACAAGATAAAATCTAAAACCAACCTTCCATAGTGCAATAGCTCACCAAGAGAGAGATGTACAAGTAGGAGTGCATGAGTAATTCTCCCAAAAATAGTGGTTAGAAAGCTAATAATAGAAGAGTAACTCTCATACCTGAAATAGCTGATTAGGGGAGTTACTTCCTATTTATCCAATAAAATTGTAACTCCAAGTACACCTAGACAAGATTATCCATGAAAGTAGGAAAATTCCAAGTGAAAGAAAAAAAGTATGTAATAAATAAATATGGAAAAAGAGAAAACCCCTACTACAATAATGACCTTCCAAAAATTCTCTATGTTTCACCCCTCTTAATATCACCTAAATACAATGAATATTGAATGGACCGTTCATACTCATGAGAAATAGATTCTTATAAATAAATGTTGAATGGATCATTGATACTTATGAAAGATAGATTCTTATAAACTACTAATTGTGAAATATGCCAATATAGATTAACTATAAACTACACCATAGAATAGGAAAATCTTATCGTATAATATATATTTTTATGATTGTGTACATATTACTAACTTTTTAATTAAATTGGAATGGCTAACAAATATTTAATTTGAGAGATAAATTTACCGTCGAAAACAACCCTGTTGTGTGGGTATTTGTTTTAAATTTGGGCACTAATGTGCAATGATTATCATCTTTATTACTCTACAAGATATTGCGGCATTTGAATTTTTTCATATCTATGTTTTTTTAGATCTCAGGACACGGGAGATAGCGACTATAGAAAGTTTCAAGAGGCATTACAATGCTTATGCATACAGGGAGAAAATCCAAGAAGTCTGTGGTTAGCTAATAAAATATCTGTCAGTCAAGAAAATAATCGCATGAAGGAAGGAAAAGACAAAGCTGAGAACTGTAAGGATCTCATCGCTCTAGTTCGGCATGGGGTTCATCCTCCACTTGAAGGTAGGTTTGTAGATAAACTTGAAATCTTGCAGCTGCAGACTGGTAAAGGCCATTTTCTCCCTCTTGATGGATACTGGAAGATCGTTGCCATCACATTGCTCAATATAATCATCAAACTCTTACCTTTCATTGACAATAAGGATCACGTCAAAATGCAATTGCAGCTTATAAGCAATCTTGGGACTTGATGACTTTTGTTGAGAATTCTGATGGCTAGGACCCCAATGTTATCGATTTGTTTAAAGTGCTCAACATTGAACCAGATCGAGTAAGTATTGTGGCATACCAAGAGCTCAAAAGGTTGCAGAAACTATATGGTGGACTTCTTAGTTCTCCCAAATCCACAAATGTAAAAGCTGAGAATCTACTCAAAGACAACAACCTACTATCCATGGAAACACAGCAAAACACTCAAGGTTTAGAAAAAATAGATGCAGTTGAAAAATATTGTGGATATTGTCAGGCTCGTAATGTTAACCAGCATCGTAATGCATTAGCTATCCAAGGTTATCCTCATGGGAAGCTATGGTAATGTAGAGGCATTGGTAGAATCCTTACACAGCTCCTTCGGAGATGTGATTGCTCAGTGCTTGCTACGGTTGCCTGATGTGCTAGTAAAGACCTGCAGAAAGTGGGCTATAGAGTTTGAGGAAGATAAGATCTGGGATGCTATCTACATAGCAGGGAAGGCCAAGGGAATCAAGGACAAGTGCCAAGTGGAAGAAGTTGGCATTGAGGGAGTTTAAATGAGACACATCTAAGACTACAGAGGCTTGGCAGCTATATTACAGTAAAAAAAGATATGTGAATATAAAGATTTTAGAGTTGTAGAGGCAATTTTAATATATTTTGAAGAAACAAATTAGATTTGGGATAGTAAAGCATGTATTTAAAATTAAGAGTATTTTTTAAAAAAATTGTTTTTGAAATTAGGAAACTACTGAAAAAAAAAAGGGAAGGCTGAGCAAGCAAATACTTCTTACCAACTATCAAACTATCTTTATTTGGCTAGATGTTATGTTTTCATGGGATTTTCAGTTGTATGTATCAACTCATCTCTTCTTCCATGAAAAAATTCAATTTGTGAGTGGGGATAGTATTCTGTTTTATAATATTTATTTTCTTAAATTTTATTTTTGATATAGTTTATTTTGAAAATTAAAAAAAATAGTGTTAAACTTTAGCATGTAATGTTTTTACCAGCTTCAGAACTGTGTGTTCATATTGTTTGGTTCAGATTTATGTTCTCATTGTCCTTGTTAACAATTTTTTGTTTGAGTAACTATTTCCAATTTTAAAAGATGAACTTTCAAAAAAAATGTTATTTGCATTAAATACGTACAGTATTGTTTTGAGCAAATGAATGAGAGTATGAGAACCAAGGCGTGGAAATAAAAGGGCAAGTTAGAGGGTGCTCTAATGGAGCTTCCTTACCGGGGAAACTTTGTGTTTTCCAAGTTAAATAAATTTGCTTCTCTGCTTTTGGCATCCTTTTCTAACGGCCAGGTTATTGTTATTTGTGGTTTGTTGTCAGTTCTTTGCATCATCCAGGGCCATGATTATTGTTATTCTGGGAGAGATTAGAGATTAAGTTGTGGGTGTGTTGGGTCAGTTAACAGTTAAAAGATCTTATATATTTAGTATTTTTGCACATATATTTTATATTGAACTTTAGTGGGTTAACCATAATACCCTGTTTTATTCCGACACCATAAGTTCAGGCTCAGCCAGATTTACCACCTTGTTTTTATTATTTTCTTGAGAAAACCACTGCTTAGTTTATTGCCGATTTAATGTCAAAGAAATCGCTATTACTTTCTTTCTATTAAACTCAACCCCTGTAAACTCTTTTCCTAAAATGAAATTTTCCCTTTCAAAATAATAAAGGAAAGAGTATTTCAGTTCTTTCTGGAAAAAGAGATGTAGTTTCTCTTCCTTTTTATTTCGGGGAACAAAGTAACTAGGATTTATTACAGCATTTTGTTTCTGTTCCCTCTGTGCCTATGTTGAGGCTGATGGGACTAAGTGTTTCAATTCCTGTTAATAATGGGATTGAGAAAAACATTATACCAAAAATTAAATTAACAGGACAGTGCATCCGATAACGTGGGCATCTAGTGGGATCTCATGTGAAGATAACGTTTGAGATTTCCGTAGCTATCCAAAATAACAAACTTAAAGTTCTAAAACCAGTATACCTCCTGTTCCAAAGTTCACTCAAATGGGCACTGTGGAGATTCAGAATCCTACGCAAAATGTTGATATGGAATCTTCAATTGCGAATATAAACAATTTCCTTTCCTAGGGGCATTGTTGTTTGTAATGCAGCAGAAAAATTGATTGCGTTGTACAATATTGGAACTCTACAAACTTTCTTCACCATTCCTCCTCCGACTTGTCAGACAAGAGAGTTTGCTAAAGGTGCAATCCCTACCCAACGTCCCTTTCCCTCCCCCTCGCAACGGATTGTATAGGTGACCGCCTACCAGCGTACCTTTGAATAGATATCATACACCTGCTGGAACAGGGTTTGGTCACGCATCATAGCATAAATAAATAATTTATGGGTGCTTACAATGCCCTGTTAACATGCATGCAAAATGTAGTACACGGGTTGTTTAACCCAATAATGAGGTACGTTGAATTGTTTGACAAAATGAGATACATATTACATGGATACTTAAAAAACCCTTGTATGAACGAAGTATTTTTGAAGTACCCTCATTATAATTTGTTTGTAATATTATAAATAAAAATTTTGGTTAAAAATTTGTGTTTTTAAAAAGGAGGTCACAAGTTTAAATTTTGTAAAGGTAAGATGTATATGTTTTGTATTTGAAATACAATTAGATGTTTTTTTATATACTGAGAGTATAAGGTTGTCTCATATGTTGTAAGCTACTTTACAAACCATAATCAAGGTACCTAACATTGCGGACCTTAATAAGATTCTATTTTCTTTTCCTTTCTTTGAATTATCAAGAATAAAATTGTGAGACGTTATCACCCTACATAACACCATAGAATGTTTATATGTGCTTTTGGCAAGAATAATTTATTATGTACAAAAATAATTAAAACAATAAGATATGCCAATATTGGATAATTTATAAGCAAAGTTATAAAATGTTAACTTCGTAGTATTAAAAAGATTTGTATTCATATTAATAAAATTATAATTTAAGATTCAAGTTGTCATTGATTTATTAGTAAAGTTGTTTGGCTCACAAAGAATCCATCCATGATCAATTCAATACAGTCAAACATACAATTATCAAGGAGAAGAGTAAATTTACATAGTGTATAAGGTCAAGGGGAATATATTGAACAATATCATCTTTTGTTATTGAACAATGTCAACATGTATCAAACTTAATTAAAATTTGAAATTTGAATTTACCCCTGAACTTCAATTTACACCTAAGTAGACGAGCATTGACCTTGTTGCCTTAAGACAAGGTAGTTATTGAACAATGTCAACTTGTATCAAACTTAATTAAAATTTGAAATTTCAATTTACACTTGCACTTCAATTTACACCTAAGTAGATGAGCATTGAACTTCAATTTAAATCCTTGACTCTATGACTAGAATATTTTTTTAATGATCAATTCTTGACCTTTTATTGTTCTATATTGTACGCTCAACCAAGCATTTTTTCAGGAATGTTTACAAGTATAAAATGGGAATCCTTTTTTTAAACTGCATTAGGAAAAATATTGTTCCATAAAATGGGTATTATTTGAATCTATTGAAGTCTCGTAGTCTTTTGGTTTTATTTGAACATTTGGGATGTAAAGCTTATGAAATAAATCTTAATATGATTTTATTTCATCTCAAAACATATTTAATCTCATTTCTTTTTCAGAGTAAGCTATGGGGTGACCAAAATGTCTTATAGTCAATTCCCTAAAATTGATGTTAGTCATTCTCATTCTATTAAATAAAACATCATTTACAAATGATATTTATGGATATGGTGAAATGACATGGAAGTATCAGATGTAGTCACCATAACCTACCCTGAAATCATGCAAGAGTAAGTTCAACATTAAATACCACCACCAACTTATCAAACATCGACTAAATCAATCCAAACACAAGCTAGTATATGTAAATTTTATATGTTTGGAATTTTTTCCTCCAACATGTTTTGTATTATTTTCATGACTCACAGATTTCATTTAAAAACCTAGAGAAGTGAAGAATAAAAAACATGCCCTATTTCGGTTGGCTTTTTCATTTTCACAAGTTTCATTAATGAATGAAAAAATAGAAAATAGTATTTGAGGTCCATTCAAGATTCATATATTTGGTATTTTTGCTTGGTATCATTGAAAACAGGAGATAGTCTAGGGAAGAAATAGTGTTGCAACTATTTTTTTATAATTATTGTATAGGTTTTTTTGATTTATTTTCTACATTTTCATTTAGGCTTATTTATAGTTAGTTAACATTTGGTTTAACATAGTCGATCACTATCTTTGTCTTTTTCTCTTTCATTTCTCCTCAAGTGTTGTACCCCTCCATTTCAATGCAATACTCCATTAATCAATCTAATGCAAAATAATGTGCAATATTCCTAATTATTTATAGTTGTTAGATATATTTTGGACCCTCCAAACATCCAAACATATTCTGATTTCTCATTTTAAATGGTTTTAAGATATTTAGGAATATGATTGGATGATGTGAGATAGGTATTTTCGTGTCCTTGACTAGATAAATTTGTAAGATGGATGAAGGTGATTATACCATAGTTGATGTGTATGATATTGTGTTAGGTTAAATGTATTATTTGCCCTATTTTACATGATAGAAATGTGGGATTTATAACTTGCATGTAATTTTTTTAGATACATGATTACTCATGATTGATATATCAAGATAATATAGGAATATGATTGATACACCCTTAACCTATACCATGTATAGAGATATGTCTGGCTAAATTATGGCTAACATTACCTTTTACTTGTCATATCACAATTCTTTGTGTTTTCATATTATTAGTAGGGTCAACCTATGAATTAACCATAGCCTAAGTAGGGTATATATGGAGGTAGTGGTTAGTACTTGTGACTCATTTTATGAATTCTATTTTTATTAGATAGTTTTGGAATTTTTCGCCTCGAAGTGGCAGTCTTATATTTCCAATGTTATGCTCTATTGTCAAAATTTGACAGTGATCTAGTTTACTATGCTCTTATTATTGTGACATATTCTTTTTGATATACTCTTTATATTTATATTCAAATTCATTGTTGTGAATTGGCTTGATTTATCTAAGTAATTTCATTACAATTGGTATAAGTGTTTTGATTTGGGCAATGTAATGAGGTGGATATAAAAATAACTTCTGATCCAGAAGGAATTTATTTTTCCATCAATGTAGTATTGCTTGCATTTTTTTTAAGTAGATAAAAATTGATGCACCCTTATGTAAAATAATATTCATTGATTTCATCTTGGTGATATGATCATAATAGTTTAACAGGTAAGTGCATGGATTTGTGTAGGTAAAAGGAGGTCTTAAGTGGACATGTTTTTCTTTAAAATTAATAAACCTCAACTTGTATGGATTATTTGAAATACCTACACTCAAAATTTGAAGATGCTACAAATTCATGAATTGTAGAATTTCAAGTCTAGTTTATAAAAGTACTATTTTTTTTATACAATAGGCTGAAATTATTCTAAATCATGTGTTGATTTTAAAATATGGTTATGACAATGATGTTTCAACTTTAATGTGACTGAACTTTTATGTTATGGGTCATCCTTCGCATTTTATCCTCAATTTTTTTACAAAGCACTTATAATACAATCCAAGCCTTCAATCAAACCCCTTAGATTGTATGAAGTAAATTTAAGATCATATGATACTATCACACATGAAACAAAAATTTGTGAAAGTAGATAAAATCATGATAAAATGAGTAAAATGATAAAAAAAATTTATGTTTTAGGATCTAAAAACCACTCACATGAGTCACAAGAAGTTACTTGATGTTTTTGGTGGGTAATCATGGTAATTACTTGCCAAAAATTGTGATTAATTACCTACTTCATGTCTTCTAGGATGGTAGCCAATTACTTGACTAGTTAAAAATATAGCACAATCAATACTTACAAGTTGTAAATCAAATCTTATATTACAAATATTTGTCTTTATTTAAAAATCAATACTTTTAAGAACATGTCCTATCAAAACTAATGAAACTCAATTAACTATAGGGTTATTTCTCCTTTCTCGTTCAAAAATTAAAATTAATTTAGATTGTGTTGTTCAACCCAAGACTTCATGCTCCCGAATACGCTTACTGAGGTAGGTAAATTAATCAAGCTTAGGATATAATTGGGGGACATTCATTGCCTCATTTTAATATTACTATTGAAATAATCTAGGGCCTGAATTATAGGCATTGGGCTCCATGAAATAGCCTTCTTAAAATAAATCTCTAAAAGATACAATACTACCAATGGAGATTCAATTCTTCTTTCCCACTAACATAGAGCTTCTTAACACTAATTGATCCAATTAAATGGGTTTACTCATCAAGCAACTTCACTTAACAATTTGTAAATAGAGATGAAATTTGAAAGAAAATAAATAAAAATCAAAATGAAAGAAGGATAAGGCAAGAAAGGGAGTTGTTTTAGCAAAATCAAGAAGGCATTAATGTTTTAGGCTCATATGAGTGCAACTACAATTATACCAATGTATGTTCATTTCAACATACACTCAAACTTTGGTTACGCATGGAAATGAACCTAGGAGAAGATAACATGGCTAAATTATATAATCCTTTCTAGAAATGAACACACACAAAATTGTTTTTAATCATACACAGACCTATGGTGATTTGAAGAAAATTAAAGAACTATAGAATCTAATTATAAAATCAAACAACACATTATAATTACACATATCCCTATAGAAAATGTATATTAAATTTTTGAACATTATTTCCACCTACTTTACCACATAATATTATAAGACATTAAAGGAAATACAACATAGTGAAATAAACAAAGCAAGTATTAAGCAAAATGTGTTATGCTTATAAAATTGTAACCATTACAAAGATCTACACAAAAGCATATATAGGAAATGAGATGGGGTCCACTCCAAATAACATGAGATCCCACTCTTGGCCATTATGGCCTAGAATAGTTATAAAACCAATCTTTCCCATGATGCTCCTAGAAAATACAAAGAAGAGAGAAAGAGGACCTGAAGTTTTGACAATACAACCCCCTTTGTTGGGACCATGATGATATTCATTTTCAATTTAGTGGGGGACCACTTCCTAGCTACTTTGGAGTGTCTTGATGAGCTATCATCTATTTTTCCACCAAGTTAGCCTCATGATCAATATTTTAAGGTTGATAGGTGGATCTCATAAAATTACATTTGCTTGAGTCAAGAGGTTTTCATGAGCTTTGAGAGGAGCTTCCAATGAGACTTTTATCTCATTGACCTAGTTGATGCTAATGATTGATTGTGTGTCAAGTTCTAAGATGGTTTCATTTCTATCTCTGTTATTTTTTTACACCTTCTTCATTTTCATATTGAAGTGTTCCACAGGGACCCTAAATTCATCAAGACTGAGCAAGGTGTCATATGGGTTGAAGAAGACTATGATGTCGATCTCCTTGAAGTAATCAAGTATTTGGTCTTTGATTTTTTTTAAGGGATCGATGATGGCCTATATATCCCTAAGACAATATTCCAATGTAGTCCTCATTCTCCATGAAAAATGTTTGATACAAGTTTAAGGCCATGAGGGCCATGAGTTTGATCTCCAAGAACATTAATATATTGACAATTATTGCCATTTTCTTGCACTTGTTATCTACCTTGACAATCCCCTCTAAATACTATTATGATTTTTATAAGATCACATTGCTCTTGGAAACATCTCTAATTAATTATCCAAGGTCTAAAAATAATTGTAGAAGGGGAACCTCAATGTTGCTAACCAAACCAACAGGGAATGAGCTCTTCACCTAAGACGCCAAGGTCTTGATTTGGTCTCTGAGGTCCTCCATTAGTTCCTCTATGAGTTCATTGGTGGCCTAAAATATGGATACTAGGACTGTTTATATCTTATCCTCTCTTGTGGCAATCTTCACTCTTATGAGAGAGAAAATGTCATATTTTATTCTCTAGATAACAAAATTTATATCCTGTGTGAGGGTCTATGTCATCATCCTCTTCATTTAGATTGGATCACTATTGAAGTGTAGTTATATATTTGCATCCATTTGATAGACCATTTTTATCCTTTGTACACCTAAAAATTTAATGGGACCTACCTATCCTTGCTTGGCCATAGTCCCCAATGTAGTTGAAGATCAAGTAGAAAGTTTGGTAGCAATAAAATTAGAAGGTGGAGGCATGGGTAGAGGATGTGGGAATAAAGGTAGAGGGTGAAATGGAATGAAGGATAGAGGAGGTAGTAAGGAGGTAAAGGGATGAGCTACCAAAATTAAAACCTAATGAAATAGGTGAGACCTCAATTGGTCTAAGATCATGAAGACCTAGAGACTAATTGTGCCCAAAAATTGTGCATTTAACATGAAGTAGGATATTGGTTGGTTAAATCCAAATCTTTGAGAGATAGTGTGATTGATAGGGGGACTAAAATTTACCTAAAGATGTAACATGTGGGAACTACATGACTATTTTTAGGATTGATTATGTTCTAGGCATAATCAGAGTAGAGGAGAAAAGGGCACTTATAGTCATAGGAGTCCCTGGAGAAGTTGTAACACTAGGAGGAACCCCTATTGTAGGGACCATTGATGTTGTTGGGGTAATTATAATTTTAAGGCTCATTGAGAACAAAATACAATTTGGTATTTGGGATCTATTAGGTGATGATATAACCTAAAGGGTTACTCCATGAGTTACATATAACACATACCATGCTAGCTGGATTGAATATAGAAATAATTGGGTAGTAGGGTGGATAGGAAAAATGAGGGCACCAGAGGCACCAAACATGGAAAAATCTAAAAGAAAGGAAGGAAATTGAGCACTTATCACCATCGAAGCAAAGGAAATCATAATGTGGATGGGTTATGTCATAATGAAGAAACCTAAGGAAGTTGTAAAGGGTATTTTGGAAATAACAAAATTTGGCAGAGAAATTTAGGGGAAGATATTGGTTGGTCCTTAATAAGACTGGACTTTAGAATGCTTACAAAGTGGAGGGTCCGAACATCCTAGGGAAATAGTGTTTATATTTATAAATCCTTGAATATGTTTATGGGAAAGTCATTTTTCCATTGCCATGAAATCATTAGCAAACTTTTGTGGAGTTTATTATAGAGGGGTTGGTTGCATTAGAGTTGGCTAAGGAGGAAGCAACTTTTCTTTGAGCATGGATTGAGATTAAGCCTTAGAATTTTGGTGGCTAGAAGTCTACAAAATTTAAATCACCTCTACATCATTCATTGGGTTGAGATGGATTGCATCCTAGGGTGGCCTTCATTTTGATATATGACGTTGAGGCACAATGGATATTTCTCCACATCAACATACACTATACCCTAAGGATCCCACTATTTATCCTTAGCCTTTCCCAATTTGTATGAGTCATTATGTTGGTCCATTGACTGTAAAACTTACACAATATTGTAGTCATGGTGACCAATGATCATGCAAGTGCTGGGTAGGAAATTTGTTTTATACTGAGGCAAAAACCCAAGATGCCATTAGCCAACTACCAAGTTATTTCCTACTTTACAAAGTAGTTTAGGACTATGTATGGTATCAAGAGAGGAACCCATATAATAACCTCCACATAGATGATATTTTAATCTTTGCATTAATAGTAAGTGCCAATGATTTGGAGTGAAACTTATGTCACCTTTGAGAACCTTAGAATTTGATTCTCATTGATGGTGTGATACACAACAAGGTATAAGTGGTCTCAAATGTCCCAGATGTGATTTCAATAGTGGTTACTATAGAGTTTATAAAATGATAAATTCTCCACAAAACCCATAGGTACCTATTGATGAAACACCATGTGTTTGATGTCAAGGGTGGTGTAGATAACATTCATTATGTAGGACATCATATAGAAATTATCTCCATTATAGGATATGTTCACTTGCTCAATGATGTTGAATGTGATGAACCTCCACAAATATGGGACTTCCTTTTCCCTCCATGATGATGATGATGAGGAGGGGAACTCAAAATAATTGGCATGCACCATGTCACTTACCCCATACAAGCGATTCAAAAACAACATACTAGTGCACACTCCCTCCTAGAATATCTTGATCATTTATGAATCAATATATTATTTATTGACACATCTATTTGTGTCCTTAGCCCACTCCTTAAATACATCATAGATGTTATTATTCTTCATCTTGGGGTCAATGACCCCTTGTTGTAAGTAGTGATGCATTATGAGTGGTTGTAGAATTATTTGAACATAGTCTGAAAGATATATTTAATTTTGAATTTGGTGTTAGGTGATTACAAAATATACATAGCACATTTGGAAGATTGTAATATATTACTGAAGATGTATACGTATGTGAAGACTTCTAGATTGTTAGTGACTTTATGTAGTCCTAAAGATGATAAAATCAATAGAATATAAAATATATATGTAATATAGATTGGATCAAGCTGAATAAATGATGTCAAAGAGCACAGAGAGTTGACATAATACACAAGAATTTATGGTGGTAAAATCTTCAAGAGGCAAAAAACCCATAAAGGTGATATTCAATAATTGAGAAACTCTACACCCCAATACAAAGCCTTCCCTTGTCACTTCTTCACATAAGCCTTTAGAGAACCTTTGTAAATATTTGCCACACATAAATATTAAGTTCATCGATTTTATTTTATGTGAATAATATAATAGGGGTAAGACCCTATTTATAATAAATGTGAGGGGAGGTGATCATTGTAACCAACGAGTCCATCCTTCCCAAGAATCCTTTAAATTAATTGGTTAATAATAATCATAATATTTTATTATTTATTTACATGAGGTTTTCATATTATGTTTAATAAATAATAAATTATTATTATTAAATAATAAACCAAAGTATGTTAAGGGTCTAAATTAGCCCACTTATACATTAAACATTCTAACAAAACATCTAATGGTGACAAGGTCATCTACATAGTGAGTATAATACTCACCAACCTCGTCATCAGTGTCTAATCTTTACATGTCCTTGATTTTTGTAAATATAATTATAATTGTTTAATCAATGGGCACCTTACATGAATGTAGTGTCCCAAAAGTATATCTTTGGTCTCAGGTTAGAAGTGGATGGATCTATTGTTAGGTTATGTGAGTTTCTAGGTGAAACATTCAACAAATGGGATTCTTTGTGATTTGGAGTGAACTTGAGGCAAAGCGATTAGAATGATTGAGAGGTGCAGAGCTAATAATGATGAATATGATCTTAATGCAACCTTATTGGTCTCCACAATATTTTATATAGTAATGTATTTGGTGGACTCAAATTACATGAAATAAACTTTGAGTTGATGGTAGGAGTCCAAATTAGCTATTTCTCAATTTTTTATTAATTCAAAATTTTGAAAATAATCCTTATTTAGATTGGTTGGTGGAGATGGGACTCCTCCTACTATGAGATCATGATATCCCATATACAAAATAATAAATATGAGGATCATGGTAGACAGACATCTAGTTTAGCCCTCATGACACTATGAACATTCTAAGGGTTGTCCACATGTCACTTAGAGTCTAGCAATGACCTCTCTATGTACTATTCTAACTAAGTGATGTGGGGAGTTACTTTTCCTAATAGATTTTCTTGTATCAGTTGGTCACTTAAGTGTAATAAGTACACATGGTGTTCTATGATTGGGTTATGGGTCTACTCTATATGCCTTTCTGACTTCTTGGAGGTGTTATGGGATCTTCTTCCACCTAGATGTATGGAATTATATGTCATTTTTATTACTCACTGGGACCTATAGGGGCTGTACAACTTTAACACCTTTGGATGTAGAGAGACACATTATGACTTCTCATTGGTTTGGGACTCTTGGGGTTCTAATAAATCTGACACCTTTAGGTGTATGAAAACACATGGTACTTCTTCATTAGTCTAGGCATCATATAACTCTAATAGCTTTGGCACCTCTATATGCATAAAAACACATGGTGCTTCTTCATTGGTTTGGGCCTCCTGAGGATCAACATCTCTGGCACCTCTAATTATACAAAATATATATATATATATATATATATATATATATATATATATATATATATATATATATATATATATATATGTTACCTCCTCATTGGTTTAGGCCTATTGATGTTATGATAGTTCTAATAGTTTTGAGTCTTTTTTAGAATCCTTCTTTATACATGGGTATCTTATTTAGGAACTTTATTTTCCAGAACCCATATGAGGATTTGTTACTTCACTCTATCGACTTCTTGGTGATTCTTATAGTGATACTAGTGTGGTATCCCCACTAGTGACACCATTGTGATGGCCCTAACAATATTTTTGATCACTTCTCACCATCTTGTTGGAGGGTGTTGAAGTAATACTTATTCATGTTCATCATTGTACCCAAAATTTTAGAATTCAATGTTTATATTTAGTGATCCTCATATTCAAAACCATATCCACTTTCACTTAGTGGTTACAATGAATCGACATCCATTTACTCTAATAAGATGGATTGGTCTCCATAAGGACACATGGCTTCACGTTGCATATTTTATTTTACCCACCTAAGCTACACTTAGGGGGTGTTAGAGTAATTAATGTAGTTTAATAACTTTAGTTAAGATTTATTAGAGTGTGAAAATTCCTATGTGTTCATTATGTTGGCATGATGTTGACATACCCACTCAACCACCCTATCTCTCTTATTTATAGGCACTCTAGTAGTGCATATGGGATAGATAAAAAGTGAAGATATTCACTTATATAACCATTTGTGCTATAAAAATTCATTTCCTTATGTGATCAATGTGTTAATGGTTATGTTGATGGTAATGAACTCTTGGAGTGATCTTGGTTGAAGATTTTTGATAAATCTTTAATCCCATTCTTTTCTTCTTGTTATATAAGACAACCTTCCTCTCCTCATTTCCTCATTAGAAACTTGAACCTCTCTCTCTTCTTCTCAAATTAATCTTTCTTCTCAAAGTTTTAATGGTAGAGATTTTTGTTGACAAACATTCTTATAAGAACATGTGTATTTTTCTTTAACACATTCAATTTCCTACTTTAAAATCTTTGTCCCAACATTATGGCTTGATATCTTTAAGGTTATATTATTATTTTACATTCATTTTCTCATTTAATTCAATGTTCAAATCGATCTTTGACAATATTTATTTCAAGTTGTGACTACTCAAAATTAGGGACATAATTTGAAGTTACTTTTAAACAGATTCCTAATCCTTAGACAACAATGTAGGATGGTTGTGTCTGTTAATTATGGACATGTCTAAGTCGACTATGGATCACATTTGACTATGAAAACTAGAGAAGGGAAGAATTGTGACAAGGTAGGATCAATAATAAAACTTGAGAATATTTACAAATGATATAATGTTACTTGGATAACAACATAAGTCAACCATATCCATTGAATTCATAATTTTATGTGTTGTATTTGAAAAAATTATAACTATTATACATTTTAAACATGTGCCTACTAAGAGGGTTGAGATATTTTGATTATGATAGTGTTGTGTGGTACCACTATTTTCCTTATCCTTGCTTGGTAAACGCTAGGGGTCTTTCTAAGAGATAGATAATTGAAAACCAAAGAGTAAGAGTGTAGTAGGTTGAGCTAACACCAATCACTCTTTTGATGATTCACCATTTCCTACATATCCAAATATTTTGAAGAGGGACGAATTTTTTTTTGGTTATCTCACCTAGAGCGATTGTGAGATTATCCTCCTAGACTATATATGATTCTATAAATATGGATTTATCACTTGAAAATGATAGCTCTTGACTTCATTTGAGATGTTTTAAACATGACTTGTGATTTATCCTTGTGAATTATTTAAAAAAAATTAATAATAGTGCATATATGATCAATATTCAATAGTATACAATGCTCAATAGATAGTGCTAATTTAGGGACCAAGTCCCTTTGAAATGAGGTTCTGATTTGATTATATAGTGAAACATTTTGATAAATTACCTTAGCCAACCTTAAAAAATGTATAAGAAGACTCAAAAGAGTATTTATGAATTTTAAAACTAACCATTAATTAGTGTGGGATGACATTGCTTTAAGTGGACATGCCTAGTAACATGATTATGTATAGCTAATTCCAAGTTCTCCCAAATAATAAAGGATGTTTTTCTTGAGCTGGAGATAGTCTAAGGGTAGTCTAAACCAATTAAAACATTTGACATGGAAATTTATGTAATAGTGATGACAAGTAGAGGGTTGATCCCACATATATATAAATACCTTAGAGGAATGGTGAATAAGATTCGTGTATTTGGGCACAAGTAATGTTTTTTAGGATGTGTCAAGACTTAACATTGTCAAGTAACTATGACTATATTTATGTATGTATGTATTCCATTAAATTCCATATGATTTGAACCTCTACCTAAAAGAGAAAGTGTGGTAGGTTTTAATTCTCATTATCTATGTCAATGACCTATTCATCATTGTAAATTTGGTGAATATGGTGGATGGAACAAAGAATGGTATTAATAATTCATTCAACATGAATAATATCTTGCTTCTACACTAATTTTTAGGCTTATAGGTATGAAAAATGAGACACTACATTTTTTTTGTCTCAAATGAAGTATGTTAAGACTAGGTTATGAAAATTCTAATTTTTTTATTGTAAGCTTACTACAACAGCCATGGAGACAACACTTTAAATGTATCTTTTTTATCCATCTCTAGAGATGAATTACACTCTCTATATTTTATTTGGAGTCTCTTTTATTTAACATATATTAGGCTAGATATCACCTATGTTATTTATTATATTTCACAATTAATGCAAGAATCAAAGATAAGTCATTATAAGGACACAAAGAAAATATCATAATATGTTTTTAGTACTACTAAACATCAACCAAAAAAATAATAATGATAAATTATTCATGACTTGCTACTCAAACATAGATCATCAAGGATCTATTGTCAATAGGAAATCCACCTCTAGATTTTTATTCTTTCTATTTAATGGTATAATTTTATGGGGAAGTAAAAAAAATCATTTTTTTATAAATTTTACATGTAAACAAAATATCATATGGTAGGACTTTTTTGTGAAGTTATATGGCTATATCATATATTTATAAGATTGGAAGTGCCCCAAAAATAACCAAAAATCCTATACTATGATAATCAGGGTTGCTATAAGTCCATAAAAAATATTATTGTTTAGTGTCATTTCATATGTAAGCATGTTAAAAAAACATAATTCAATTTGAGGTTTTTCCCACTGAATATCAGTGTACATGTATTTTCACCAAATCACTTGCACATGACAAGTTTGAGACATTTTGAAGTTGTCTCTCTTATACTCTTAATAATATGATGTAATAAGGGTGAGGCCAAGGGGAATGTTAGGAAATAGGGTTTATTACACCATACTAATATTAGTTACATAGCTATCATATTTTTGTGTTTTTAAGATAGTTATAAAATCATATTTAAATTAGATTTAGTTGGTAGAGTATAAATTACATCACACTAGACTATTTAATTGAATTCCATTATTCTTGGCATGTTATTTAAAATGTTTTGAATTGTTAGATGGGCTTGTTAAGTATAATATAATAAAAACCCATCTTGGCCTTGGTTACAGGTCCAAAACCAAACATTTTCCTTATATTTTTATGTTCAACTACCCTATTAGGGTTTCAAATGAGATCAATTTTTTAGGGATTGATATGGAAATTCAAAAAGGTGATATAGGTTTTTCATGCCCAAAACCTAATGAACATATTTTTTAGATCAATTTGTATATTTATCATTTAACAAAAATGAGTAGTATACATTTATACTTACCAAAAACATTGAGTGTATGTTATAGATATTAGGGTGATCAATTCACTATCATATCCCACTTTACTTGTGTAGGAAATATAAGGAATTGTTAGAATGGGCCACAATCATGGATCAGTCTAGATAGAATTGAATGCATGATTAAATTACATGTGTATAGTAGAAAAATCAAACAAGATCTAGAAGAAGATTATTACTCAATAATAAAAATATTTCAATATTAATATTATCTTCATTAGCCATACAAGATTTAGGAATGTGTATTATATACGTGAAAGATGATCATGTCCTTACATCCTCATGAATGTGAGATTATCTTTCACAATGACCTAAAAATAAACTTTATAAAACTTACTAAATATGTGTAGGTAAAAACTATTAAATGGAATACAAACCTACATGAACACCACCTTATGTGTAGATTATATGGGTAGTATAACTGGGTCCCATATTAAAGTCCTAAATAGGTACCCAAGTAAAATAAAATCCCCTCCCATAAGAGGATGTTGGAGCTTCCAAAACCCCAAGAAAATCCCATAAATGAAGGTACTTTCTCTCAGTGAAGGGTTTGGTGAATATATTAGATATTTGATCCATTTTTTGGATGTATTGGAGATCAATGACTTACTTATGGATGAGCTCCTAAAGTAAATGAATGTGAATCTTGATATGCCTGGTATATTGATAGAGGACTAGATTCTTATAGATCTTGACTATGATTTGATTATTTTAGAAGATGACTGTTGGATATCAAAACAAGATGCCAACATAAAGAGAATCCCCTGAATCCAAATAACCTCAATGTTAACATTAAAAAATATTCTATATTCTACCTTGGTAGAAGATAAATTAATAACATTTTGATTCTTACATGACCAATCAATTGAACATGAACCATGGAAGAAAATGTAGCCTAATGTAAACTTACAATTATGCATGTCACCAACCCAATATGAATCTATATAACCAACTAATTCAACATCAATGCCCACTCCACAGTGAATCCCAAACTATGAGTACCTTGATTGTAGTGGAGAATATATTTCACTACATTTTAGTGCATAAATTTGGAGACCATGCCCACTACATATGAAATGTCAGGGCTAGTGTGTGTAAGGTAGATGAAACTACAAATAAGTTATCTATATGAGGTGCAATAAACTAAAAGAGAAGGATAATTAGCCTCAATATTAACACAAAATATAAAAGGAGTCATATCTATTTTATATTTATCCATGTTAAACTTTTTAAACAAATCAAGATCATACTTGGATTGTGCAATAGTGATCCTAGAGTCAAAGTGAGAAATTTCTATCTTGAGGAAGTAATGTAGAAAGACCAAGTTAGTCATTAAGAACATATTAGGAAAATGAAATTTCACTACTATGATGATGGATGAAGAACTCACTATGCTCAATATATCATCCATGTAGATAACCCAAATCAATAATGAATCATCTTGCTACAAAATGTAGACATTAAGATCAGAATGACATTTTATGAATGTAACTATAAGAAAAAAGGAGTCCATCTTGTCATACCAATCTTGAAGATCTTTTTTGAGTCCATAAATAGATTTTATAAATATGAAAACTAGGCATGAATCTTCCATAAATCCTTGTGGTTATTCCCATTTATATTTCCTCTTTAAGGTCACTATGAAGAAAGGCACTCTTCACATCCATTTCATAAACATTTTAGTAATGTGTTATGGCAAGATCAAGAGAGTCAAATTGAGTTAATTTTACAAATTAGGGTGAATGTATTCATATAGTCAGTATAAGGTACTTGAGTAAAACCCTTTTCTAGAAAACATGTTTTGAACTTGTTTACATACCCATCTACTATAAATTTTGTTTGGTAGATCCACTTACATCAAATAGTTTTTCTTCTTTTAGTAAGTGGGAGTAAATCCCAAGTGTTATTCCTCAAAAATTAATCATACTCCTCTTCCATATAAATATCGTACTCAAGAGTGCCCAATGCCCCAACAAATTATTTTGGATTAGAAGTAGATGTAATGAAATCATGCGGGACATTCTATAATTGTGAACGTGTTCTACTAGTATCTAATGGATCTCCAACCCATTAGCCAACAATTTGCAATATTTATCTATTACAAATAGGACTAGTACTCAAAGAGTGAGGAGGAGATTCCTCATATTCTAAACATAGTATGGGAGAAGGAGGATTTGAATCCTCACCACTACTCTCATCATTAGAACTAGAAGAAGAATATAGATCATCAAAAAGTTACTCAAGCAAATCTAAATCATTAAAATTATCATCAAATCCAAGTGTGTTTAAGTAATGGGAGAGGTATCAAGTGTGGATTATAAAGTACCCTCTTGAAAATGAACACTCATCTCAATGAATAAATCATGAGTGGTAAAATGGATATGCCTATATTCCTTAACACCCTCAAGATATCTAATGAATATGTAAGGTTGACTTTGAGGTTCTATAACCTTACATTAGTTTTTTGGAATGTGGCCATATAAAAATATCCAAACACTCAAAAGTGTTTCACTATGGGTTTACCACTCCAAGATTCAAAAATAGTGACTCCATCCAAGGACCTATTATTATTCTCTAAAATACAATTTTTTTAGGATTCTATGGAACTGTACATTGTACTACAATCCCTTTTAAAGTGCAGAATAATTCAAAATGGTTATTTACATACTTAACATCATTGTCAATGTGAAAAATATTGGTGGATTTAATGTATTTTTTATATAGGTTCCTTGAAACCCTAAAAATGGTAAAAGACCTCTGATTTATGCTTAAAAAAATACAACCAAGTATACCTCTAAATGTCATCAATGAAAGTAAGCATGTATTTAGTTATATTAAATGAAATTTTTGGAAATGGATTGACAATGTCACTATGGACAATCTCGAATATTTTTTCATCTCTTTATGATTTTCCTTTGTCATACTTCTCCTCAAGATGCTTACCATATATGTAACATTGGAAAAAACTATAATGAAACTTGATTCATGGTAACCTTGAAACCATGTCATGACGATTGAGTTCTCTAAGTAGTGATGTTTGAGTTCTTTAAGTAGTGACTACTGATATTATTTAATCACTCATGCCATAATTTATTCACCCCATATGAATGAGTGATGTGGTAAAAAATTAATCAAGATCAAAATGTGAGAAATTATACAATCATGAATGGTGATTTTCTTTCTCAAATGCAATAATGGAATCATTGTTTGCTTCCCTAAAAACTATTGAATGGGGTGTTAACTTAGCTCTCTTGCCTAATTTGATGTGAGTAATATGATAAACATATAGGATATTGGTGGATAAAGAGGGAATACATAGAACATTATGAAATGTCCCATAATTAAAATTGACATATCCACTTGCACTAACTTTAGTAGAAGTGTCGTTATCTAACAAGATGGAAGGCATAGAATAAGGATCCAAGGATAAGAAAATATCTTATGATGATTCCATGTATTTTGAAGCACCATAACTAATTACCCATGTAGAAGGTTAGGATGCAACTGAAACAAGTTCTTTGATATTATATTTGTGTAATGTAGTGTATTTTACATTAGAAGACTCTTATGTTATTGAACTCTGATTAGAAGAATCATGGTCACTGTTATCATGCTTCTCGAGCATTTTTTATTTGGTCAATCTACTTCTTCCTACATTTAGATTCATCATTCCCATTTTTATTGTAATAGTCATAAATTGGTCACTCTTTCTTGGATTTTATGTTTCAAGTGTAGATCTCTTTTGATGATTTTGACTTAGCATAATAATTTTTTACCCTTTATTTACTCTAGGTCATTTATATTTTTCTTATTTTCCTTGTTAATTGAAGTCTTCTGCTTGTCATGACTTAAAATTAAGGCATGTGATTTACATGAATTTAGTGTACCCATTTGAGTAATCTTGTCTTGCTCCTGAGTCATGTTAGTAGTAGATTCATCAAAGAATAACATGGTCCATGTATTTCCAAGGGAATATTTGGTGGAATAGAAGGTATAAATGAACAAAAAATAGTCAAAATCTAATTTGGAAAGGATGAAAAGAATTAATTAATCATCATGTTTGTTAATTACACATAATTTCAACTTAAATCTAAGTGATTTTAATTTTTTGAAGAAGTCTTGTATCATATCAAAATCACATGGGCTCAAACTAATGATCTCATTCTCTAACTTATGACCCCTCATGATGTCTTGGTTCCTAAAGAGTGTTATCAATGAGGTCCATACTTGATTTGGAGTAGTTTCCGATTCATTATGAAAGTTAAATTCAAGAGACATAGAAAATCATAGTAGACCGTAGGCTTCATCACTTTTTTTTACCACTTCACCTTCTCTACTTTAAGTATAGGTTATGTTTTTTTACCCATAGTGATCTGGTATAAGCCTTTACTCCTCAATAGGATTTGTATTTTGACTTTTAACTCATGATATTTGAATAAAGTAAGAATTAAAACTAGATAATGATCCATTGTAGTAAGGAAGTATATGTTGAACTATGTATATTTAAATACATTGATATGTAACCCTCATGAATTTATATAGTTTTAACTTTATAAGGTATGAGAATATCACGAATGTGTACATCTTGAACAATATTAAAATTTCAAAAAAATGGTGCCCACAAAGGAGCTACCATCTAAAAGTTATGAAATTTTGAATGTTTATTTCTCACAAAATATAATGATCTCCACTTTGCATAATTTTTTTTAAAAATGGGTTGAGATTTTTTGGTGTGTATAGAGTTTAGCTTCAAAATTTTGGTATGAAAAAATTTTGGCCAACATTTTATGAGGAAAATTTAAGACCCCTTGGGTTGATTGTGACCAAGGGATTAAATTCACATGTGACCTTTCTCTTAGTCATAAATATTTTTCAACTCACATGTAGTCGTTTGAGTTTATGACTATGATTTTAGGTGGAAGTTTTGATAATGAAAATTTTTACTTCTAGAGTAGTCAATGGTTTTGATAGTAGAGCTTGGGATTCATGGAGTAGTCAGAAAGTATAATTTTATAATTTTAGGATACCAATAAATCTTTTAATATTTATGTTGGTGTTTCAATGACTAACACATCTTATAATTCCACCATCAATATTTTGGGTTGTGGGTGTTCTCTGGATTTCTGTATTGGAGTTTTTTTTATTGTGAATGTAGATGGATGTCTAGTGTTAGGGTTTAGGTAAGTGATAGAATTTTAAATTTATGGCACTGGTATTGAGGGTTTTTGATCTATTCAAAACTTCTATAAAGTGTGAATAGGTGTGGAAACTTTGATTTGTGCATACATATATAAATGTTTTACCAATCTTGAAAAATCTAGACCTGGTATGGCTCTCTAAAATACACTAAAAACCCATTAAAGATATGTAAAAACATATAAAAACTTATATATTTTTTCCCTTGTAGACCCTAGAGAGTAAATATTTACATGAAATCACCGAAAAGCCTTGAAACCCATAAAAATGGAAAAAAATGACTATCACCAAACTAGATCATGTTTACAAATATTCCTAAGGTTGGCACCTTCTAAATCAAATGGCATTGATCATTTATCTTAAAAACCTACTAGATGAAATGTGACTAGTAGGAGACACCTTGTTCTTATTTTTTTCTAAATATAGATATATAGTGGACCTTAGAAGAAGAGAAAAATCCAATAAATAATAAATCTTCAATAGCTAGGTCAACGAATCATAGATTTATGACATACAAGTTGGAACTCAATATTTAAAAATAATAAAAATGGAATTCATATACCAAAAAATATTTAATGTCATGTCAAAGTGGAAAAAAAATCAAATATAAATATGTATAAGATCAAATACATGAATAAATTACCAATATGTAGTAGAAATTTCAAACATGAGCTAGAAAAAGCTTACTACTCAATAATCAAAAGATTGTAATATTAGAATTAGAATCATTAGCCATACAACATTTAAGAAGGTACATTATATAGATGAAAGATAAAAATGTCCTCAAAACCCCATGGATATGTGATTATCTTTCATAATGGCATAAAAAGACACCTGAGCAAGCTAAATAAACATGTGTAGGAAAAACCATTAAATGGAATAAAAACTTACAATAATAGGCACTTACTAGTGATTAGTATTATATACCTTGATTAATGATGAAATATTAATTTATTTCTACATATTGTATTCTAATTTATTCTAATTTATGTATTATGTAATAACTAATCATTGTTCCCATTATATATTTATGGAATGTAATGAAGGGGATTAATTGCCATTCAAATAAATGAATTATATGCAGATGTGGAGAATAATTTAAATTTTATATCATCATGTATTATTATTTATTATTATGCATATTTTATATCATTAATTGGATAATTATCATTTATTCTTCTATTGTGATGCATGTACACATCCCTCATAGTGCGAGGAAGAGTATCACTAGAGAGATAAAACTAGATGTAGATTATGGGTATTAGAGAGAGAATATTATATAATTGGGTATAATCATTTCAAATATATGAAAAATATATGCATATTCCACACATGTCTTGGTATAAGTAGTGATCATTTAGTTTGGATGATTATTTGGTTTCCCTAGCATTATTTTGTCTTCTAGATTAGATAATTGTTGTAGTTCATTAATTAGGGATATATGAAAGTTATAATAGTGTAAGTGGTAGTGTATATACCCATTATTTTAAAATATAAATTTAGTCTTTAAATTCTTAACATTCCAATTTTTAGTTTAATGAAATACTGGTATACATATTTTTGTTGACCAACCTTTTTGGCATGCTTCATAACATTTTAATGATTGTAGAATCCCTACATTATATGTCATTATGTCTATAACATAATGGACCTATGTGGTCCATTGTAGATCAATGATATAAAGTATTAGACATCATAATATTTTTCAACCATGTCACTATTCTAAATAGATAAGCTTGAGTTAGTCTAGTTGCCTGTTGATGTGATATCTCTTAAGAAAGTAATGATGTACAAGTGGTGCATGGAGAAATGGTCGATAGATATTTTCAATGAAAATGTTTTTCTGAATAAGATGATTGAAGATAAATAGGAGATAAAACATAAAGTTTGAGAGCTAAGTTGTGGAGATATGAAAAAATTAATTTGGTTTAGAATTTGTTACAATTATTATTATTTTAGTAAAATGGGATTTCCATTAGATACTAATTACATTTTATATATCTTTAATTAATCATGTTAAGGTATACCATATGATTAAATTTCTTAGTGTTAATAATATTTAATTATAATCTAGGATTTATAAATTTTAGTTTTTTACCAAAAGAAAAGATGTATCACCTTCTTCCACTAACCCTTTTTACATAATGTTGTGAGATTATAATTGGTAGTGAATGGCATGGCATTGAAATTGTATGATTATAATTCAAAAATTAAAAATGTGGATTGTTATCTAATCTAATTTACCTCAATGATATAAAAATGGATTTTAAACCTCAATTTTTATTATTGTTAAAAGACCTTATTGAATAGACAAACATCATTAAATTTAATATGAGTAAGGGTGGGTATGACAAGCCAAAACAAAATTGACTTTGAATCCATATGGGTTACACCATACAAAAAGTTTGAACAAATAATAATTTGGTTTTAAACCCAAAAAAATTAATTTTAAACCTTTCAATAGGTTTTACCCTCCATTTGAATAATAGAGAGGTTGAATGCATTTATTATAGGAAATTATAAATTAATATTTATAAGAAAGACTACCATCCTCAGATAAAAATACCTAATCACGGAGAGGATGCCAAAGAGAGATAAACACACCTTCCTCAAGTATGACATGGGAAAATGTAGGAAATGATCAATTCAATGGATAAGGTGATTTGAAATAGAGATAACATGTCATTGGGGAGGTAACTGACACTCTGAGAATGATGTGATTAGATGTTATTTTTGTTATTTTGTATATTCATAAAAACTACTTGCAGATGATTGTATTTTTCATTATTGTATCGTGAATTAGTGACTAAATTCTAACAATAATATTTTGTTGTATGATTTCACTCTGTTAATAGTTGATCTTTGTATAATTTTAATTATTGGATGGAAAATTATTTTGGAATATTAAAGTTTGTCTATTTCTGTTACATGAATAATTGATGGTTGTATACTCTAGGCACCTTGTAACTGAGCCTATAGGATTCTATCAAATACACGTAATGTGTTTTAAAACTAATATTGTTACTTTTGTGTTGGATGCCTTAAGTCCACATCAATAAATCTATTTTTAATGTATACACAACCACTATAGATTTTTGTGACGCTGGCTCTTTTTTTAAAAGAAAAATAAATGTGCCACAAATAATAGTTCTAGGTTCCTCCAATGTGGCACAAGGTAGACACTACTGGGAGGTTTGAACTAACCAAATTAGACACTCATTCAATGTAAATATGTCAACACCTTGTGAGGCTTCACATGCCTATGTATATTGTAATAATTTTTGTTTCATGATACTCCACCTCACACTCTTACATTTTCAAATAAACATCCATGTGTGAAATATATGTGTATTAAATGTTAGTCTCCATAGTGAGGACCTAATTTTGATAGTTGACCATGCCTATCATGATTTTTTGTTGCTGAATGTTACCTATGCAATGTTAGCCTTAAAGTACTAATATAATTCATCCTTGAAGAAGGAAAAATTAGATAAAAGATATATATTTATTATAAACCTTTATTAGTTTCTACGGTCTACCTAATTATTTAATATTTCATCTAATATGGTCTTCTAAAACTAATTGATTGTATTTTAAAAAACATAAATAATGCTATATGGCCATCAAATTTAGACCCTATTTATAGTGATGCAAGAGTGGATTTGTATTCATATTTTTTTCAATGCACAATTGAATTTGAATGCAAATGATGGCCATATTATTAATCACTATCATTGAAGGTTGTGTCACTTTCCAATTTGAACATCAAATATAAGAAATAATAGACATTAAAAATAGAGATATTTAAATCAATGCACTCAGTCAAACTAGGGTCATACTTGTATAAATACATAAAACGCATTATATTTTTGTACATGTACTAGGTGCACTTATGTTGTGTTAGTATTTGAAATTTAAGACATTTGGATACCAAATGGGACATATAATATTTACTCTAAAACCCCATATTAATATGGATCAATACAAGTTATAAATATATGTTTATGTGTATAGTATGAAAAACTAGAATACATTTATTGATGGACTATTTTGATAACCTACAATATTAATATATATAAATTATAACCTTGTTTTAAGAAATAGGATTTTATGTGTTAATTATGTCTAACACTCTTTGATAAACTAAAATTATATATATTTTTGAATTCCATAGATCTTTTCTATAACTTATTATTTGGGGACATGTATTGGTACTTTTTAAAATTATGAGTTTGAAAATAAGCTATTGAGTACCTTATAACTAATATTACAAACAAAACTATATTCTCTACTTTTGATATATAAAATATATGAATGCTAAATCTACCAAGATCTATAATCCTTCAAGTATTGTATGAATTGTGTTATTAAATTATCTAGTCAATCATTGAATGATAATATTGGATTAAGGAAAATAAAATGGATATTATTAGGGTCTATGTTTTTAGTCATTATGTAAAATATCTTTTTATATCATCCATATTGGTGAATTTGGGTGATATAACTCTTAATTAGTTGGGCTTCAGATGAATTTGTTAATATTAGTTTAATTGATTTGACCTAAAGTAATCCTTACTTAAACTTTGATTCAAATACATCTATATTTTTATTTAAGTATTGTAATGATGCAATTAAGTGATGAACCTAAACATAAATAATTATCTAATGTTTTTTAATTTCAACATTTGATGTATTTTAAGTAAAATTATGACAATAAACCTCTTGATACTATTTATAAATTATTGAATGTGGAAGACAAAAGGGAAAATAATGTTAACCAATAAGTTTGAAATCTACATACTTGGGCTTGTTTTAGTCTCTAATAATGATGGTGATATTATGGAAAAATTGGAAATTGATTTTGGTATTTAAATTTTTAAATTTTATTACCTCATAAAATATATTTAAAAACCTCAATTTGATTTCATGGTTGATTCTTGTAGAACATATGGATTAAAGGATCCTCATTGATTAAATTTTTTTTTTTTCAGTCATGGGTAGCCTAAGGCTCTTAGGTGGAATATATTTAAAAATTGAATTTAGAATATCATTAATTTTTCAATGATAAATTAATTTGAATATTTTTAAACTCATAGGACATTTTTGGATGATAAAACTATATAAGAAATGTTAAGACTTTAAACAACTATCAAATCATGTTTTTTGTTTTATGATTCCTAAAAAAAGCTTAATTATAATTTTGAATGTTGAACCTTATAATAGATATGAATGTTTTTCATATGATGATTCCTAAAAAACTTAATTATAATTTTGAATGTTTAACCTTATAATAGATATGAATACTCATTGGGATAACAATGGTATTGTGTTTTTAACATTTAATAAATTTAAGAATTTTGATTTAAATTTGGGCATGATTTAAATTTTATTAGTTAATATATAAACTTTATATCTTTGGAAAAATGATATTTTGGCTTTAAGTGAAAAACTATAGCCTAACACATTTAATGCAATGTGTTTGTATCTTTAAGATAAATCATAAATAATGGTGGGAGTTCATCATTTAATGAAAATACGTATTAGAATATAACCCTTTGAAATTGGGACCTATATTACATATTTATATGTTATTTTCAACTTACGATAATAAAATCCTAAATAATGAAATGTAGACATATGTTAAGTAGTTGAATACCTTTTTAAGGGTACTAATTTAATTATAGATGATAAACAATATTTTAGCATTCTAATTGTTATCGTTATCTAGACACTTCAGGAGGTCAGACATTTTGTGATAAATAATGGTTCTAATCATCATATTATAGTATTAGATTATGCCTTAGTTTGGTGTTATGGATTATGATTGAAATACATATAAAATTTCTATTAGAATTAGAATTAGGTTCTAGTTTTGACTCATAATTGTTTAATAGTGCTAAATTCCTATGCATATAAATAGGTAGATAATATTTTATATATATGAGATGATAGGATAACCCTATAATTTTGATATGAACATTGGAAACTTAGTATGTTTGGGTTATAGAAAATTTCAAAAAGTCACCAAGAACTAATCAATGAGTATAGTTATAAAACATGCCTTTAGTACTAGACTTAAATATATTTATTATTTACCCAAGTCATATAATCATATGCACATACATGATAATCATAGGGAATATTATATTATTCTTTAATGCAATGTTTCAGGAAGCTACAGGCTAACTTGTTCTATCTACATGGATTATCTCTTTTCTAACTATTATTTGCATCTATTGCCTTCATGGAATGGAATGGCCACTATCAATGGATGAGAGGTACGTGGGGGATATGAAAGGCTCCATGGTTTGAGGTAAATACCTAAAATGATACTCTTCATATTATATTTTCTATATGAATTTTCAATGATAATGATCTTATGCAAAACTCAGGTAAATTTTCTCGTGAATAATTATTATATTATTATTTTTACATGTGACTATATTTAATAGTATATTACTTTATGGGAAGATAAAATCATAATTTTAAATTTTTATTTAGTTAATTTTTTTATTTGATTAATTAAAAACCCAAATTTTATGGGGCCAAGAACTAAAGTATAAACAAAGTGCAGTAATTTGAAACAAGCCCCACAAGTTGAGATCTAAAAACTAAAACAATAGTACTAACAACAAACTATCAATGTAGATTACAAAAACAAAATAAAAGTAAAAAAGAAAAGCTAATCTAAGAGTGAAGATCCCTACATAATTACCTTATCACCATTTATCTCCTTCTCCTACTCAACCTATCTATTCTTTATGATTTTGGCTCTGGATCTATTACATGAGCCTTTCGCATCCTCCTTAGGTAGGATCATCCTAGGTGTCTTCTAAAATTTTTATTTCATAGAGGTCTTCTTGGTGGGGGATTTTAGGATGATATTTAGGGAAGGATTGCACACATTTTAGATAAGTTTATTCTAGGATTACCTTCAACCCTTACCAAAGTAGAGAAAGATTGAATCATTTTGGAGACCTCCTTATTCATGGAATTCTAATGCTAGATTAAACCTACCAAACACATCTCTACCTCATGTAATTTGTTATTAAACCCTTATAATTGATCCTTTTTTGTTTTAATTTCCTCTACTAGGGGATTATTGAAATTACCCACCACATCCACCAAGTTTCCTTCCTCAAAAATAATGGGTTTAGTCTTGATGACAATGAGTTTCAGGGGAGGATCCCTGATAGTTATCTTATAATTTGTGCCAATAGGGGGAAAGATGAGTATTAGGTAGTGATATATTGAGGTAGGATCTTCCTCAGGGGATTATTCCTTTATAAAGGACACCTTTGATGGGATTTCCTTACCCCAAATTGTCTCACCACATTTTAATAGAAGGAAAATGAATCCCTAGTGGATGATAAAATTATATTCATTGATTTGGTATGCAAGCACATTATACTCTAGGGATTTCAAAAGTAAATATGGAAGGTTAATTTTTCATCCTTGAAAATGGTTTAGCAAGATGAAATTATGTGATAAAATGAGAGTATACTTATATTTGAGGTTGATATACTTCATTATCTATAAATATACTTTGGGCTAGTGTCACGAAAGATCTGAGTGGGGGAACCCCTTTTTGTTAATTTTACTAATTTCTTTGGTTAGAAAAATCCTCTACAAAAGTTCTTGAATTTTATTAATCTTTTAAGGATTTAGACCCTTCACATGATATTATTATAACTTCACCTTTTTTCTCCTCAATTATAAAAATTCTTGTGGCTCTTATTTCCATAGCCCTTTTATTCCACATTGCAACAAATTCCTTTTATATCTTAGCATTGTGACCAATGACTCTCTACATGAATTTGATGAGACCTCATCTTCATATCTTTAATTAAACCTTTCTCATGCTCCAAATATTTGAATAAAATACTTCTTTTAGTCTATCCCTATCACCTCCCATATTGACAATATCATGAAAGATTGAACCAAAAATGGAATTCACTAAGCCCTAGTAATACTTAAAACCAATGGCTTGAAATTAACTCTCCAAGTGGTAAAATTATGGTAGGTTATTATTTTTTATTTCCCTCACTTAATTTTTAAAACCCATGTGTGTGATAGCTACATCATCATCCCCTCTAGAAGTGACTTCATTTTAAATTATTAACATGACATTTTCAAGGACATGGCATCCAACGTGCCAAGTAGATAAAAGAGGGAGACCAAATCTGATGTTAAGGAGTAATTATGTCACCTCATTCCCCTTATGATATATATGAATGATGGATGAATATGCCATCTCCATTAAACATTAACTAGCATCATTTATGAGGAATGTTATTTTATTTGAGGGGTTTTTCTACAATCTAAAGCATTAAATATATTAAGAGAGTCCCCTTTAATTATTATTCTATCCATCTTAAGGTTGGAAGTAAGCTTAATAACCCATAGTGTCACCTTGGCTTTGGCCACATGGTTGGTTTGAATTCCCATGGGGCCTACATATGTAGCAATCAACATTCACTCAAAATTTCTTGTGAACTCTCCCCCACATGCTAGGTTTATATTTCCTTTCAAAACCCCATAAAATTTGAGCTTAACCTAGCCCTTAGGTGGTGGTTTCCACATAACATGTTTATACACCAATTATTTGGAAGGAGACCTAATTTTCTATACTACCTCTGATTCTCTAAAGATCAATTATTTAGAATCGGATCCCAAATTTTTGTCTGTGGGGGAGAAGGTGCTCTAATTATTGATTATGGCTTGATAAATATGGATAAATACTGATTTTAGTTGTTATATTTTGTTTGAGAATAAATTTTCATTTTTGGCTTTCCAAACACCCTAGAACTACTGTGGAAGGGCAAGATGCCATAATAAGGAAAGGGATGTGAGGCTTCGAGGAGGTTTCTATCTCCTAATGAGATCAAGAATGTGTTAGATTTAACCCATGAAAGATTGAATTTGTTCAAAAACCAATCAAGTATGCATGAAAAAAATGGGAAGGATAAGAACAAATGGTGGATTGAGTCTTCTACTTTTTTACATAGTGGGCATTGACTAGGTACAATGAGTCCTCTTTTTACCAATTTATCCACTGTTAGAATCATATCTTAAGCAACCAACCAAAATAATAAATTTACCTTAGCAGATAGGTGTTTAATTCATAAGTCTCTAGTATTTTCATTCATATTCTTGTTCTAGGTAAATAACATGTCCAAAATAGATTGAGTACTATCCACTGTCTTTAGACACACACAAAAAAAGGTATTCCTTTCAGAAAATGGGAATGTAAATTTGAATGATGAAATGATTGATATTCTGAATCACCTAGGATTCGTCAGTGATACAACCTTCTATGGGGAGGAATTTCCAATCTTTTGATCCTTAAGTCTAATCCCAATAATCTTTGACCTTAGTGCCCCATCTCTCCTTGAATATCAAACATAAATTTTCCCAAATACCCTATGAAGTGAGGGGGAGAGTGGACATCTATGCATCCTCCCAAAAATTGATTTTATCCCCATTTTTGATTTTCCATTTAATTTATTTTATTAGTAGGTCCTTGCAATTGTAGATATCCTTCCATAATGTAGATCCATCAGATGGACCTTCTTCCTAAAGTAGGTAGTCTTCCTTGGATCCTTTTAGGTATTTGTACTTGACTATTATATCCCATTATATGTCTTCATCCATAAGCTTCAATCCATTTTTACCAGGAGGTCCATTTTTACTAGGAGATTTAATTCTTATGATCCCCAATCCCCCATGTGATTTAATGTGGTAGGAATTTTCCCATGAGACAAGGTGAATTATTAAATTGTCCTTGGTATCTCTCCATAAAAACCTTTTTTTATTTATTCTATCTTGGTCTACACCTTGCTAGGTATCTATAAAAATGATATTAATTATACTAGGATGATCTATAATGAGGCTTTGAGTAGCTTAAATTTACATACCTGAGTAAGAAGATGACCTTTCCATCCTGCAACTTTTTTGAATCTTATCGGTGAGGTTATTCTAGAGATCAAAATCCACTTTTCCTTTAAATATGGGAATGCCCATATATGTTGTCAATAATTAACTCTTCTATCATTCCATAATTATTTCAATCCTTTTATGTATGATAGTAGGAGTGGTGATGAATAAAAGGGATCTCTTACAGAGGTTTATGAATTATTTATAGACTATTTTGTAATTCCTAAGGATGAATTTTAGTTGTCTAGATTCCTCCACCAAATCTTATCCTAATATAATAATGTCATCATCAAATTGTTCATGGGTGACTAGTTTAGTGCTAAGTGTTACTAATATGCCTTTGATCAAGCCTTTCTCTTAGGCCCTTAGCAAGATTTTCCCCAAGGTATTTGCCACTATAATGAAGAGATAGGGGGAGAGAGGGTCCCCTTATCTTAGACCTCTATAAGATGAAAAGAAGCCTTTGGGGACTTCTTTCAAAATTATGTAAAATTTAGGTATCACAATGTAGTTCCATATGATTTTCCTCAAGTCCTAATTTAATCCTAATTTCTTGATAATCTTCATTAAAAATTTCCAAGAAACTCGATTGTACGCTTTATTCATGTCCAACTTAACAAACATGCCTTATCTTGGGGATTTAGAGATAGATTGGATAGCCTCATGTAACAAGATAGTTTTTTTTTTAATTTATCTCCCACCCAAAAATGCTCCCTATTGTTCCCCAATCACCTTATCTAGTAGGTGTTTCATTCTTTTCACCAAGATGGCTAAGAAAATTTTATAACTTGTGTTACATAGGTTGATTGGATGGAAACCCTAAATATTGTTTGCTCTTGACTTTTTTAGAATAAGGACTAGAAAGGTATTATTCATTTGTCTTAAAATATTTCTAAATTGGAATAACTCATTCTCTACTACCTCAACTTTGATATGGACAATATCCAAAAATATTTTGAAGAAGAAGGGAGGAAGTTGTCAGGGCCTAGGGCCTTGAATCCCTCCATCACAAATATAACACTTTTTACCTCTTCTATCGATGGGGTTTTGTTTAAAGTAGAATTTTTAGATTTATAAATACACTTATTGAAATTAATCAAAGTATTATGATCCAGTTGTTCATCTAGGGATCCTTCTTTCATGACTAGTTTTTTGAAAAAATTGATCATGTGGAAGGAGAACTTATCTTCTTGTTTGCTAAGGTTATTGTTATCCATTTACATTTAAATTATTATATTCAAATTCCTATGTCTATTCATTACATGATGGAATAATTTAGTATTTCTATCCCCTTCTTTTAGCTAAGTTCCCCTAGATTTTTGTCACTAGTAAGAGTCTTCCCTCACCTCTAAGTTATAGATCTGGCACTTTTTTTTTTCCTTTTGATAAATCTATTTGTTGTTCCCTTCCAAGTATTTTATTTACTCAATTATCATTATTTACTTATCCAAAGCCTTTTTTTATAAATATGTCACCAAAAACTTCCTTATTCCATTTTTTAGCTTTAGTTTGAGGAAGTTCAGTTTTTTGGCTAGGATATACATATCACTACCCGATAAGGGTTCTTTCCACCATTAATTTAAATATTCAATCATGTTTGGGTAATGTAGCCACATGAATTAAAATTTAAAAGGAATATTCTTTGGTTTCAAATTTTTTTCTCCTTCAAAAATTGGAGGATTGTGATTAGAACTGATCCTAGGTAGAGAGGATAGATTACTGGTGAACTAGATGTCCTAATTTAAGGATATCAAGACCCTATCAAGGTAGACCTAAATTAGGTTATCTCCCATACTCTTATTGGAACAAGTGAATGGGTTTCCATTTATGTCCACATCCATAAGGTGTACTCTTTAAATGAATCCATTAAAATCTAATATAATTCTAGTGAGATCAATTAGTCCCCCCATTTTCTGTAGGAGTAATTGGGGTATTAAAATGGCCATCTACAATCCAATTCCATCTATCACATGCCTTATAAAATGAGATGAAATCCTACCATATATTATTTCCTATATTTTTGGATCTTTATGAATAAATTTTGGATAAAATCCATTCCTCATTGTTGTCCAGATCTTTGAATAGAACAGAAACATGATCACTAGTTTTCCAAGGAAGAACAACTTCTAGGTTTTCCAAATTCAAAAAGATGGTAAGACCCCCAAAGGATCCTCTACATTCGGAGATAGAAATATTTGACTTCCTCAATACTTTTTCAATGCATAAACTTATGGCATTTTTATACATTTTTGATTCTTGGACAAGTAATATAGTTGGGTCAATTATTCTTTTGAGATTGTAGAGGGTCTTATGCTTTCTAGGGTTATTTAACCCTTTAACATTCCATGTAAGAATCTTCATTTATTATCCTTAATAATTAAAGGGTTTTTTGAGAACCATTTACAATTTATTTTATTGTTTCAATATTTCATGCTACCATTTAGGGAGATCTAGCTACTAGTTTTTGAATGACACAAATATTAGCTTTCTTTCTCCTTTTTCTATTCTTAGAGTGTGTATTGAACCCCTCATCTTGGATTTCATCTAGGGTTGGTGAATTACTCAAATATCATTCTCCCTTGTCTTTAGATGGCTCTAAGATCTTAATAAGGGAGGCCTATTTTTACTATTTAAGGTAGAAAAAGGTAGACTTTGTGAGCTAAATAATGGGCTATCTATGAGAAGGTTCCATGTTTCAAAGGCTGATCCAAAATCAAAAGATGATCTGATAAGGATGATAAAGGGTGGGGAAATATAAGGAAAATATTAAGGGACTTTGAGGGGGAAGGGGAGGTGATAATCTCTGGAGGGATTCTCAAGAGATAAATGGAGTTTAGTCTAGGGCTATGTTTGGTGGGGCTGAGAATGGGCTCCATTGTAGGGTGAACACGACTCAATCTCCTAGGGAAAGGGGACACATGTGGATGCATATGGGGTGACTACCACCATTTGAACTGGTAGAGTGGGTCTAAGAAAGGGGTAATTCAATAAAGGGGAACCAATAAGACCCAATCACAAAGGGATTGGGTCACCCAGAAGATCAGAGGCCATTAATGAATTAAGTAGAGAAAAAGAATTTATATAAGAAATACCTATCAGGGATCTTGAAAGAGGAAAACTTGGTGAAGCTTTAGGTGTTCTAATCTTCAATGGTGGATCAGCCTTCTATTCTAACTATGGACTATTTTTTGGGTCCACACTTGTTTAGGAGTATTAAGCACTTGATTATTCTTCAAAAAATCCTTTTGCATGTGACTCAAGATGTTGTAGTGAGGGAAAATAATATATTTCTTCTCATACATGAGCTTCTAAGACCATTCCCCATATTTGGAGTTGGCTTTGATCCTATGGATAAGTGGTTTATCCACTAGTAGGAATATGTGAACATATGCCACAACCATCCTTGAATGAGAAATGGTGATCAGGTCAATAGAGATGGGCTATCTCAACAATCTAGTGATCCCTAATATGACTTATGGGTGCCAAAATTCTAGGGGAAGCTTTAAGAAGAGAACCCACATTGGGACATCATCCATCACTACACTATTAAGATTTAAACCAAATTTTTATCTTAATGGAGACACCTAATTTGTCTATGAACCAAGGCCCTTCAGAAAGATCCTTAATGTAGTTTTATTACGTAAATAAATTTTTTAAAAAAACCATTTGTCTAAGGTGACCAACTTTAGGTGTCCTTTGGGTTTTCAATTTAAGTTGGACTAGCTATGAAAATAATCAATGTTAGCCCAAAAACCATTCACCCTATGTAAAATAGATTTTTTCCAAATTGACATTGGCTAATTTCACCATGATATTAGGAACAAAAATGCAAACCTCATTATTTTCAATAGCTGGGAAGATATGGAGGTTCAATAGTTCATGATCCACCAAACTTTACCTTTTACTCTATCTACTCAAAATAGAGGGCCACATTGGAAGAATGTGATCCATTTATAACCAGTTATTTGTCATTATTATCATCCAACACCAAGGGAATATATTATTCTTTCAATCCTTTTTCCACCATGGAATTACTATGAAGGGCATCCCATGGGGAAGCATTGAATTTTGAGCAGTTGTTGTTATTCAATTAATTTTAAAATAAAATCTATCAAACTAATAACATATGAATGTTGACTTGTCTTACTCGTATATACTTAGACATGGTTGTATATGTACATATATATGAATTAAAAAATTGGCTTCAATTATTATGTTTATTCAATTACTACAAAGGTTATTTAGACTTCTTGAAATGAATATAATACTATATTTTGAAAATATTATTGGTATGGTGAAATTGTACATCCCATAATAGAAGTAATATTGAAATGTGTTTGCATGATAATTATTCATAGTCTAATATGAAAACATGTAACTAAAATCGCAATGGCTTAGACCCAAGATGGAGGGTTGATTTAAGAAACTACCTTTCATAAACAAATTATGAAACTACTAACTTTATACATGAAAATACTATGAAAATGATTATGTGGATAGTGTTATGAAGTATATTGAAATGGTTTGATTTAAACCTAGTTATCATGTATTATTATATTTTAAAAAATAACTTTTTACACTCCAAACACTTTATAATTGAATTAAAGATAAGACTAACTTAAAAATAAACATATAAAAGGGACCAAAGTCCTCAACCTTATACTAGAAAACTAAAAGCTTACACATAGACAAAAAAGAAGAAGAAAAATTTAAAAAAAAACAACCTCCAAGGAAGTCTTCATCAAAATTTTCCTCAAAACCTTATTTTCCCAATAGGCAAAAAAAATTCTGCAAAGAACATCCATAACCAATCATAAACCCAATACAAAGAAGATCCAACCTACTTTGTGCTTCTTCGTAGAGCCCAAAAACATTCCATATCACAAATTACAATTAACATTGACAATATAACTCTCACATGAAATAGAAATCAAGCATTATGATTATTACAAGAGTTCCAAGAAGTAGACCAATAATATTTGTATTGACAACTTGTTATTGAAAGAAACTTACACAAAATAAGAAAACATAATAAACCTAAAACATTCACCCTTCATCAAAAAAAATTTACTACTCTAGGCAAGTAGTCTTCTAAAACATTAAAAAATCATACTTGTGAAGGTCAAGGGCTTTGATAAATAAAACAAAAGGTTCTAACCATAAATAAATGCATTTCAAGGACCATTCATCCCTAATAAAATCTGCCCTTTGGCCTCAGAATTTAAAATATATGATAAACCAACCTAGTCACTTATCTCACTATTGTAGACTAATGACAAGGGATCTTGATCCAAACCTACATTCTCAAGAATATTTATTTCTCAATTTCTTTCTTGGAAACAATTATTGAAAGATACAAAGGTCAATTATCTTACGAACTCCCCAGCCCAAAAAAATGTTTTTTTAGTTTCTAAATAGGTTTGTTTCCCTTTATCATATAACTTATTATAATCATTGAATCCTCTTATATAATCATAGCCTAAAATTCTTTATCCTTTGCTAACTTTACCTTTTATAGCAACACAATGGCCTTAACTTCATTATTGGCTTTTAACAAGTAAATATAGAATTCCCATAAAAAATTACTTAAGGGAAATAGACTAATCAACCTACTTTAGCAACTCGTAGATTATTTTGTGCCACTTTATCAAAATTAATTTTCGTAAAATCAATTTTTTTTGTAATCCACCTAGCATCCATTCTCTTATTTTTCTTATCCTATAATTTCTAAACCGAAGACAAAACATTCTTAAGCTAGTTTTATAAAATACATACTCTCCTATATTTAGTAATTTATTATCATTTTTTGTTGAAAAGAAACATTACTAGAAATATATTTCTCATTTTTTTCTAAAATCTCTCCCGTCACATTTTTATATCATTGGATATTCTATTATTTCAATATGGCTAGATGTTTGAGATTAGACTATTCAGAGCTGAAATCTAAATACTAGAAATAATTTTCAATCTTATAGGACAATAAAAATGTATCCTTCAAAAAACTTATGTAAACCCATGATTGATTAAATCTTGAATGAATATAGGACCACACATTTTTATTACAGTTACAAGGGAGTAGATTCTCTATATATTCACCCTCCTTCACACACATTATACAAACCAAATTCCTAGTAAAACCCATCTTGTGTAGATGATCTTAAATTAGGATAATACAAAAATAAGTGAACCAAGTAAAAGATTTAATCTTAGGAAGACTTACTAAATTTAAAATAAAATTACTTAGACAAGACTCAATTGCATCACCACCTCAAACAACTCACTAAAAACCAACTCTAACACTATATCATATAGATTTATTCCTAGTCCATCTCAAGATATACTCATTAGTTCTTATAAAAATAATTCCTCATCTTCAATATATGTGCAATAATACATTTTTTATCAAATGGATAATTTAGATTCTCCATACATTTCCATTGAAAAAAAATTCCAACATGAGGATCTAATGCTACCTAATAATGGAAAACCTTGGTGCCGTAATTCATTTCTATAATTTATTGTATATCCACAAAATCCATCCTTTCTTAAAGTACATCTTTTCCCTACCATGATTTTGACCAATAATGTTACAATTCTACATTACTAACATCTTAAGTTAAATTATGATAAATTATCCTCATTAAATAAACTATAAAGTTACAAATGTGAGATCCTAAGGGAATAATTTCAATAGTAAAAATTAGCTCAAGCCTATTTTTGTCCTAAGATTTTCTACTCGCCATTTTAATCCAAGAGGCTTCCTCTTATTCATATAAAATCCAAGCCAATTTTCCCCTAGAGCCACATTATTAACTTACAAATTTTTAATACCAATACCCCCAAGTGATTTGGGTCTACAAACATTCTCCCACTTTGTAAGATGAATAATTGTCTTCTCCTCCTTACCCCACCATAAAAGAATCCTAATAATTTTAATCATTATCTAAATTTCAAAAATAGGTAAATTTTAAAACTAAAAATATATAAATAGGGATAGCCTACAACAATGTTTTGATCAAAATAATTATATTTGAAAACTTATACACTTATCCTTCCACCTTTCTAACATTTCTTGCATATATCAATCAAATTTCTCCAAAGTTCAGATTTAGTTGCCCCTATGAATAGAGGTGTACCAAGGTGTTTACTAAGGAGATTCATAATAATAATATCTAATACCCTTGAGATCCTTTCATGTCTTTTATTGGGTACATGCATGCATATGCACAAACACACACACATTTCTAAAATAATTTTGCATCCAAAATCCACTTCATATTTTATTAAAACTTTTTAAATATATAAAGGCTCACTTATCTCTACTACCGTAAATAATAGGGTGTTATCCTCAAATTTTAAATTAGTATTTTGAACATAAACTTCAAGATTATTTTAACTCATTTCTTTATATGGATTTTATCATTTTCCCTAAGACTCTTTCCAAAGACTTAACCATAATGATAATAATGTATGGGGAAATGGGATCCCCTTGCCTTATTTCCATTGAATTTTATAAAAAAACATGTTGTGTTGTGGATCCTATTTCTTCATTATAATGTATTTCAAATACTATACATTAAAAATGTTTTGTACACTCTATATGTATAAAAAAAAATTGGACCCCTTTTAATAGGAAACTACTTTTGGATTGATTATGCCAATGGCTTTGGTACCCATTATTTTTTAATACCACTTTTTTATGTATTATGTATTGATGGATATTTTTAGGTAACACATCTTGAAAACTAGGGTTTTGAGAAGGAAGAATAGAGTGTGTGAATTTAGGTGCAAATTTGAGAGGGTTTGTTGAGCACAACTCCAAATAATATTTTTGCATTGTAATTATGAAGACAGATCTGAAAGTGATTATAGTCTAGTGACTTGTAATAAATTTTGAGAAAGTGTTTCTTGGTGGATGTAGCCCACATTGGGTGAACCACATTAAATTTGATATTCTTATTTTGCATGTTTATTTCTAATCTTTATGCATCTTTATTTATATATATTATTGTGAGTCTATGAAAGTGTTCTACATTGATTTCTATACTTATTCTTAACAACTGGTATCAGAGCTTCAGGTTGTATTTATCGAAGTATTGAATCATAGGAAGGGTTATTAGTTCAAGTGGGAGCTATGGTTAATGATCATAGATCAAATGTTAAAAAGTTCAGTTGACAAAAATTTGGTCTATGGAAGATGCATAGGAGGATTACCTCTATCAAAAAGACCTCCATGCTCTACTGGGAGGAAAAGTAAATCAACCAATGAGTATGATAGATGAGGCTTGGGATTTACTTGATAAAAAAATCACTTGGGGTGATTAGGTTATGCTTGGTATATTCAATTATGTTTAATATATCATAGGAAAAAAACACACAAGGTCTCATGAATGCACTAGGGAAGTTATATGAGAAACCCTCAGCTTCTAATAAAATATTTTTAATGAAAAAGTTATTTAAATGAAGATGTTTTAAATTGATTCAGTTGCTAATCATTTGAATGAATTCAATATAGTTGTGAGTATGTTGAATTATATAAAAATATATTTTGATGATGAAGCTAGGGATTTCCTTATTTTTTGTTCCTTACCAGAGAGTTCGAATATCCTAGTAATGGATGTATAGTCTCTAATAATGCCAAGTTAAAGTTTGAGGATGTCATAGGAGTAATCCTTAGCAAGAAAATGTGATGGAAAATATTTGGGGAGACTTCTACTTTAGGTGATTCTTTGGTGATGAAGAGTAGAGGGAGACAAAATTTTATACGAAAAGGAAAGCATGGAAAATCAAATGGTCCTAAAAGGTCAATATCAAGGGCCAAGATGGTATGCTATCACTATGGAAAGATTGGGCATGTGAAGAAGGATTGTTGGTTTCTTCAGAACAAGAACAAAAATTAGGAAGACACCAAGGAGGTGAATGTGGTAATAGGTAATGTTTTTTAGGATGCATTAATCTCTCCATTAAAAATATTTATAAGTCTTGGGTTTTAGATTCAAGGGCTTCTTTTCATGCTACACCATATAGGCATTATTTTATTTATTATGTTCAAGGTGATTTTGGACATGTTTACCTTGGTGATGATGAGCTTTATAGCATAGTAGGAAAAGGAAGTGTTTAGATCAAGATGTATAATGGAAACACTTGGCTACTAAAGTATGTCAGGCATGTGCCTAAGTTGAGATGGAATTTAGTATCCACAAGATAGATAGGTAGTGAAGGTTGTATGGTGGAATTCATAGAATATTCTTGGAAGGTGACCAAGGGTGATCTTGTGGTATCAAGAGGTAAGAAGTTTGGTTACCTATATTTATCAAGTAGTGATGATTATTGTAATTTAGTTACTAAAAATGCAAATGAAACTTTGTGGTATAATAAGCTTGGTCACATGAGCCAAAACGGTATGCAAATTTTGAAGGATCAGTTACATGTATTGAAAGGATTTGATTTAGATTTCTATGAAGACTATGTGTATGGAAAATAGAAAAGGGTAAAATTTGTTAAGGGTGGACCTATGAGGATGGAGAATAAGTTAGATTTGGTTCATTTAGATGTATGGGGGCCAGCTTAGGTATCTTTTATTTGTGGGTCATCTTATTATGTCACTTTCATTGATGATGCAACTAGTAAAGTTTGTGTGTATGAAATTAGGATAAAATATGTTGTGTTTGATATGTTTAAGAGATGGAAAGCCTTATTTGAAAATGAAACATGTCTCAAGTTAAAATATCTTAGGTTAGATAATGGTGGTGAATATTGTAGCCATGCATTTTTTATTATTGTTCAAGGAATGGAATTCATATATATAAGATGGTTCCAAGAACTCCATAATAGAATAGAGTATTAGAAATCATGAACATGACTACCATGGAGTGTGTTAGGAGCATGAGGTTTCATGTAGGATTTCCTCTTTAGTTTTGGGTAGAAGCAATAAACACGATAGTATATCTGATAAATAGAGGTCCTTCATCTATTTTGGATGGAGGAATACCTAAAGAAGCTTGGTCTTGTAAGAATATTGATTATTCATTTCTTATAATATTTAGTTTTGAAGCCTTCATTCATATTTATAAAGATGATATGACCAAGTTAGATGCTAAGTCTGAAAAATGCACCTTTATTGGTTATGGTGAGGATGACTTTTGTTTCTAGGTTTGGAGTCTTAAGGACAAAAATATTTACATATAGGGATGTTGTCTTTAATGAAAAAATCATGTATAAATAGTAGTTGTAGGATTAGAAAGAGGATTATAGAAAAGAGTACATAGTACTAGAGGACATTACAGATGATAAAGTGTCCAAATAACTAGTTTAGGTACTTACTCCATAAGAACCCCAAACTCTTATGGTGACAAAGTCTTCTACGGTAAGAAGGGAACCTAAACATTTTTCTCCATATCTTAATTATTTATTACTCACCAAAAATGAAGAGCTAGAGTGATTTGAAGAAGTAATTTAGGTAGATGTCAGGAAGAAGTGGGAGCAAGCTATGGATGAGGAGCATCAGTCCCTCATGGAAAATTAGACTTGGGATTTGGTAACCCCACTTGAAGGTAAGAGAGTATTGAAAAAAAAGTGATTGTATAGAGTTAAATAAGATGATGGAGGCAATAAAAGTTACAAGGCCTGGTTGGTAGTAAATGGATTTACATAGAAGAAGGGAATTGATGTCAATGAGATTTTTTCCCCAGTGGTAAAGATGAATTCTATTAGGACTAATTTTAGGATAGTGGCAGCTTAAGACTTGCACTTACAGTAGCTAGATGTGAAGACTACATTCTTTCATGGTGATTTGAAGGACTTGTATATGGAGTAGCAACAGGAATATGAGGTCATAAGGAAGAAAAACATGGTGTGAAAATTGAAGAAGAGCTGTTATGGCTTGAAATAAAATCCATGATAATGATATATGAAATTTGATATTATTATGATGGAATAGGGATACTCTAGGTGTCAGTTAGACCATTTCATATATATTTAAAAAATTGATGATGGTGATTACATTATCCTTTGTCTATATGTGGATGATGTGTTGGTTGTGGGTAAGAACATGCAAGAAATAAAGGTACTCAAAGAATAGCTTAGTAATTCCTTTGCTATGAAGGATTTGGGAGTAGCAAAACAAATCCTTGATATGAGAATAACTTAAGATAGGAATGAATGAAAGATGAATTTATCCTAGGAAGAGTACATCAAAAAGGCTTTGGAGAGGTTTAGTATGAAAGATGTTAAACCAGTTAGGACTCTTTTGGCTGGTCATTTCAAGTCATCAAAGGAGCAGTGTCCCAAGATAAAGGAGGAGAGAATCTAGATGTCACATTTATTGTACACATAATCTATTGGCATATTGATGTATGCCATGGTGTGCAAGAGGCCAGATATTTCCCATGGAGTGGGAGAAGTAAGCAAGTACATGAGTGATCTAGGTAGAGAACACTAGAAGGCAGTGAAGTGGATCCTTCGATTTTTAAGAGGGACCATGGGGATAGTTTTAAGCTATGGTGGATTGGAAACCAATTTTCATGATTATATATATTTAGACATGGATATATATTTAGATAGCAAGAGAAGTACAATAGGATATGTATTTACTATTGGTGACATAGTGATGAGATGTATTTCATGACTATAGAAACTTGTGGCTTTATAAACCACAGAGGTTGAGTATGTTACTACCACAGAGGCAAGCAAAGAAATGATTTTATTACAATAATTTATTGAACAGTTAGGTCATAATCAGGAGGAAGGAAAAATATATAGTGATAGCCAGAGTGATATACATCTAGCAAAGAACTCTGCTTTCCACTCTAGGATGAAGCATATGCAGTTAAGGTACCATTTCATCAGGACGAATTTGGAGGAAGAGAAGTTGAAGCTAGAGAAAATTTATCATATTCAAAATCCTGAAGACATGATTACCAAGGTGGTCACAAGGGAGAAACTAAAGCTATGTTCAATTTTAGTTGGCCTTCACAGTTGATAGTGAAGGGTTGAGAAGCCTACTTAGAGAAAATTAATCTCCAAGTGGGAGATTTTTGTGTTGTGGAGCCTATTTATTAATTATAATTTATTTCAAATACTATACATTAAAAATGTACTATACACTCTGTATTATTCTTGTTGGGGTTCATTCTACCCATGGTTTAATAGGAAACTATTTTTGGGTTGATTCTACCCATGGTTTTGGTACCCATTATTTTGTAATACCTCTTTGTTCATGTATTATGTATTGATGGATATTTCATAGGTAATAGATCATGAGAACTAGGGTTTTGAGAAAGAATAACAGAGTGTCTAAATTCAGGTTAAAATCTAGGACATTTTGTTGAGTGCAGCTCCAAACAATATTTTTGCATTATAATTGTGAAGATAGATCTGAGAGTGATTGTAATTTGGTGGCTTGTAATAAAATCTAAGCAAGTATTTTTTGGTGGATGTAGCCCACATCAGGTGAACCATTTTAAATTTGGTCTTCTTATTATGCATGTTTATTTTTTTCTTTATGCATCTCTGTTTATATCTATTCTTGTGATTCTGTCAAATTGTTCCTCATTGATTTCTATATTTATTCCTAAAAAAACCCACTAGACTCCCATCAACTAGTAATAAGAAAAATAACCTTGTTACACAATATAAAATCCAAGAAATTTCTTCCTCAAAAAATCCAAAATCACTAAAAACATTTATTAAGAGGCTCCACTTTACTCTATCATCTGACTTTTCTATGTCCAACTTCAACAACATCCTATATTTAATTTTAGACTTGTGATTATGTAAGATCTCATGATTCATTACAACCCCATCCAAAAACATTCTTCCACTTACAAACCCTCATTGGTCCATTGAAATTATTAGAGGGTGAAATAATTTAAACCTTTCTTATATTTCCTTAGAAACTATCTTATACACATATTATAAAGAGAGATGACTCTAAAATCTAAAAATATATATGGATTACCTAAGAATAAATTAAATGAAATTAAAATGAAGATCTCATAACACTTTTTTTGATTCCAAAGACTCATTTTCCACTCTTTTTATTTCATTTCCCATAACCTCCAAAAATGTTTGAAACAATGCAGTTGGAAATCCATCCTAGTTGGGCACTTTATCTAGTTTCATAGCCTATAGAATAAGATTCACTTATTCAAAAAAGGTTTTAACTAAATCCACATTTTTAATTTCAATAATTAATTTGGTTATAGATTATATAATTCTATTCATTCATTTTTCCTCCCAATGATCTTTCTTTGATAATATGTTTTTGAAAAAAATGCACATCATCTCTAATTTTCTCATGTTCTTCAAAGACTAAACTATTTCTATTTTTTATTTTATAGAATTTATTCACTTGTGTCCTTCCCAAAGTTGATTGGTGGAAAAAAAACTTGTTCCCTTTCTTAATTTTTGATTCCCTATATTTATGTATTTAAAACATTTCTTCTTGAAATAGACTTCATAAAGTTTATCCAATAACACCACCTCCTTCTTAAGATGTTTCATATTCATAGGATAAGTCTAGCTATTAGAATTTAAAAAATCAAGTTCATCCTCCAAAAGAATCATTTCTTAAAAAATGTTACCAAAGTATCTCTTGTTTCATTATTTATTACTTCCCTTAAGTGATTTTAGTTTTTGGGAAAATCTAAACATCAAAGACCCTTGACCCAGATCGATGTTAGGATAAGTGTAACAGTCGGGGATAATTTCATGGACATTTTTCACAATGCATATGCATTATTAAAAATAAGTCTCGATAAATACTAAGACATAATGTCTACACATTATAATGCATGTGTATTTTTTTAGGCTATAAAATACATGTCTTATATTGGTTAAACATAAAAACAACAAACCCACATCTAAATGTCAAAATGGTAAATTTTCCCTCAAGTGTTTATTTTCCACCCTCAATAATGGAACCACATTCATATTTTACTACCAAGAGGAGAAAAAACAACAAAACTTCTAGATAGGTTGACAAGTCAACAATAATGCCACAAAGGGGAGATAAGTAAGCAAAATTTAGACTTATTAACATAAAATTTTAGCAATTATTTTTTATTTGCATTATATTTTTGTCAAAACCAATTTTTTATTTAAGCAACCATTTCAAGTGCATGAAAAGACCCTCTAACACTCTTAACCCTCCTCCTAACCCTCTTATCCCTCCTATCCCTCCCAACACTCCTAAAATTCCATAATTCCCCTAGTTAGTCAAGAGGATTTGGCTACATATATAGTCAAAAATAGAATACAAATTGAATCGATAGTAAAGATATTGAGGGACCACATTTGATGAAACCCACCATGCATATTTGGTCGATACCATAGAGGCACTAGTAGGCTAAATTGACTCAATATTAAGTCAAAGTGATAGATGGTCATCTTATAGAAAGAGATAATATGATAAATTGTCAACACATGATTTGAAAGACAATGAAATAAAAAAGACATTTTTTTCATTATTAATTGATCCATCAACCAATGCACTTTTTCAATTATCAAAAAAATGGTTCTCATTCCATCATTTCTAGCATAATTTGATAAGAAATAATTTTTGAGACCCATGGTACATATTGGATGGTATTTTATTACCCACCTTATAAAAACCATGAGGTTCTATTGTAATTTTTAGGTAAACTCTATTGTGAGTTTATCTTCAACGAGATTCCTAATTATTTTGACTAGTTAGAGTTTTAGGGATGAGGAAATTACTCTATGCAAGATAGACTAGTTGCACATTATGCACCTAATCAAGTTGTAAGAGTCCCTATCTAAAATCCACTTCATCCCAAGATCCCCCTCTGCAATGAAGGAGGTTATTAAGAATGACACTTTTCATACATTTTGTGCACTTAAACACTCATTTTGTATATAAATAAGCTTTATGAGGCTAATGCTGAAGAGGGTGGATATGTGAATATTCCACCTACTTTACATGCTCAATTGCACCCTTATAGACCATGTGGTGAATATGCACTAGACCTTCAGATGATAATGATTGTGCTTCTAAGGAATTAGATGTTATCATTTCGACCAATGAGTTTTTGTCACATATATTTCATGTTTTGATGTTGACTACACATATGTAGATATCTTATATATTTTTCATGTTAAATTTTATATATTTTTGTATTTAAAGTATAACCATTAATTTATATATAAGTTCAATAATATATATGTAATATTTTATGTTGTAGGAGGAGATGGTAGATCATCTTCACAACTAATTTTTTTGGGCCATCTACTACTACATTTGTTGAAATTACTCAACTGATTTATACATATATGGAAGTAATTTTTCATTAATATTATACATCATGTATATGTGTGTATGTGTGTGTGTGTACACATACTCTAAACTAAAAATCATATATTGTTTGTTAAGTTGATGACCACAGTAAAAACTCCTCCATCTATACATGTAAAAATAGAAATAAGAATTGTTGTTGTAATTTCATTTGTGTAACCACTCATTGTGGTATGTTAACTTGTAAATATAGATTTTTTAATAAGTTAACTCTATAGATTGGTAATTATAACTTACGTGAATGTATTGTGTATGAAATTTTTTCTAATGACATATAATAGTACCATTAAAATGATTAAAAGTGTACCTGTTGATGGTATTTCTCCATTTCACACTCATATGCATGTAACCAAACCTATCATTGACCCTATTGAGTTTCAGAGGCAAATTGATCATGACCATGAGATATATTAAGTGTATGTTTATATATTTTTTTGTATTAGTTTAAAATTAATTTTTGAACTTGGTTGCATTTCTAGTATGTAGAGTTTGTAATAATATTTGTATATGATAGGTTTAACTATAGGCAAGTTATGAGTGTAAAAGGATTGCACTGAGATCTTCACAGAATCCAAGGCATTTTATGGATCTCAATATATGATCAAGTTATTTAAGGTAGAGTCTTATTTGATGAAGGAAAAGAGAGGGAGTATTTTTAACAAGTAGGATATATCTTAGATCATGGATTTTTTTGTATGCCTATATGGTAATGCATGTACTTTTGGCATTGTATTCCTATATTACATTCACTTGACATTATATTATGTTTTTATTTTGTATGCCTTTTTGGATTTTATGTATGTATGTATGTATGCATTCATTCATGTATATATGTATTTATGTATGTATGTGCCTATGTATGTATGTATGTATATATGTATGTATGATGTAGTATGTTCACATTTTATGGTGATCATCTTTTTACGTACAATTTTTCCAACATTATTATTGTAAAACTAAATTTGATTGTTGTATGTCCATATTTAAATATGATCATCTTTAATATTTCCTTCATGTAATTATTAAATCTATAGACACTTAAATCTAGCCATCGATAACCTCCAATCAAGCTTTTTGCTAATTTCCACCCAAAATGTACAATTTAGCCTAAAAACACTAAAACATGATAAATAATGTGAAACTAACATATTAAAGTGCTGATTTTGGATAGGGTATCCTTAAATTGGGTAATGCAATTTATGGGCCAGCTAACTTTGATTAGATCATTCTAATTTAAAATACCAATTTTGCACTTAGGTGCTTTGGATTGCTCTTTCCTATCAAATCTGTTGCACAAGACATGTGCCTTAATTATTTATTGTTGGTAACATCATATATTGGAATATGGTTCTAATGCATCTAAAATTACCTTCTAATTCTAATCCAGTCAAATTGTGGACCAATAATAAGGCATTTTGATCAATTTGAGTAATTTGTGCACAAAGTTCTTAAACATGCTTAAGAACTAATTAATCCAAATCAAGGCATATTTAATAATTCCATGTAAACTTATTGAAGACTTATTTTTGGAAATGAATATTGAATATCTACATCATCAAGTGACCTCATTTATTAGGAAGAAATCCCTAGGCCATAAATGCCACAAATATTAGGATTCATGCTCTCCATGCCTCATCAATGCCTTCCATGATGCCCTCCATGCCTCTTAATTCCCCCTTATTCCAATGTCATGATGAGGATAATTACAAAATTAATTCCAAAAATTGAATTAATCCTTAACCACACATCTCAATCTCAGGATGGATGATTCAAGTTGATTCTAGATATTCTCAAAAATCTACAAATAGAGAGGCCATGAACATCATTTCTAAGTTATTTTGGTGAAAAGATATAATGCATAAATATCTTCAAGAAGCCATTGAAATTAGTGTTACCATGCCAAATTGATTCCAATCAAAGAAAATCCAACAAGACACAAGATGCCAAGGAGAAAAGGAGATATCCAAGCTTCTTTTGATGAAGACTTCATGAGCACAAGCTGAGCAAGCCACTACTACAAAGGCATTTGGAGCATCCAAGAAAGGTGAAGTAATTCTTCTGTTTTATTCCTTACTTTTTTGTTGTGTTTGTAATTTTTTTAAATTAATCTCTCCCTAGTGTATAGGCCTAGATATGTTATGATATGAGTGTGTTTCTCTCATTTTATTTTCATTTTGAAACTAACACCATACTAACCATCCTCTCTTGAGTCAAATTCCTAGATCACATTATGGCAAACTCAATGGGACTAAACGCATCTCACTCCTGAAGAAGATAATTTTTTAATTTGAAAATATTCATTTTGACCTTTAAAAATCTTGTAAATTGATTTTCTAACTTTATTTTACCATTTTTGTTTACCACAATTTTACACAGTAACCAACATTGGTAAGTAAGACTAACATCAGTTGCATATCTTAACCGTTGTTAATTATCAAAACCGATATTAGTTGTATACCTATTGTCGATCACATTGGTATAACCAATTTTGATGGGATAACTAACATTAGTTAGAAAATGTAACCATCACTAGTTATATAAATTGATGTCAGTCACTATGTTTTTCTTAAAACACAGACCCAAGAGCTCTTTTTCTAAATTTTATTATTTCAAACCAAAAAGAGATTCAAAGCCAAGGGACATGCTAACATTTTTTATGTAGGGCCAAGCTTGACATTTGAAAAAAACATGTTTAGATCACCTTTTTTATGATTAAAAATCAATTAGGAACTTTGTTCTGGTGTTGAATAAAAAAAATTAGATGCTTAGATGAATGTTTTCAAAGCTCATAATCTTAAGACCAAGGGGTCAAATGAACACCACCAAATATTTCATTTGGACTTAAAATTGAACACACTTGTAAATTTTTGTTTGCAATAATTATTTAATTACATTTTTTTGGAAATAAAAAGAATGTTGCATGTATGTTCTTCCATTTGTCCCCTTTATATAACCCTTGGAATCAAAAGTGCCATTCCTAATACAAGTATCCAAGTCCAAGACTTAGAAATAATTTCATCTAAATCACTCCCCAAAAACTCATCAAAGTTTGGGTGACCTTGAAAATGACCCTAAAGTCTTTCTATTAGTCTTTTATTTTCATGCAAACTTAGCTTACAAGGGGGATGTCATTACCTCCCACTAGTTCTTTGGGGAAGCTTTGACATAGGGTTTCATCTCCTGACATTGACATCACTTACTCCTTTTGAATTGTACATGGGACGTATTTACATTTTGATATCACACTCCACTAAGTGAATAGAAAGATGTAATGGATGTAAAAAAGACTAGACCTTTCTACAACTAGCCAATGCCATGGTCACCCAATTTGTATGCTTTTCTTTTACATTGTTTCACATGAAAGTCATTGTGCAATTCATTCCCCTAGAATGATCAAAATCTTGCTAGTTTTAGTCAACCCCATTTTTCCATACCCTTTCTAATATTTGGATGATTATACTTAGTGCATTTTTCTATCATTTTCTCATTTCGTATGTTTTTAATACTAAAACTTGTTTGGTTGTTCATAAAGCCATGTCAAAACCAATTTGTCTATACATCACTCTTTTATCTAAATAGATGTTATCTATCCATTTTACACCACACTTGTGCCTTGAATTTTTTTCTAAACTTATTTGTGTGTGTGTCATTTGAGTTGCAGAGGGTAGCATTATGCTACCCAAATCATGTCAAACCATTTTGCCTTTGAGTATTTGAAACATAGTATTTACCACATCATTCAAGCATGCTTGCACCATTAGGATACTCAATTTATTTCAAGACTAATTTACTATGCACCAAAAATCATTTTTTAAAACCATGTCATGTATACCATTTAGACCTTTGTATTATGACATCATGTTGTCCAGTCTTGTCTAGCTTGTTTGGCCAAAACCTAGTTTTCATCATAGAGTTTTCAATTAGCCTTATCATGTTTGGATTCAAACATTGATTGATTTTTATTTAGGCCTTAATTCATGAGGTTGATACATAGATATTTCTCTTTTAGGTTGCATAACTTCAGTTAATTGATTACCCAAATTTGAAAATTATTGATGGCTTGTTTGTTTAATGCCTATCCTCATCATTTTTTATGCCTTTATTTGGGAAAACACAACCTTTCTCCAAATTTTTTTTACCTTATTCCTTATGCCTTATGTTAATTGATCATGTTTATGTTTGATTCTATGTGTCAGGTTTATGTCAAAGTTGTTTCCAAACTTGTTAGATTAAATCAAATCACATCATGCATATTTTTTTGAGCCTATATTTTGACTTTGTGTTTGGAGAAAAGACCTATAACTCAACTCCCTTTCCTAGTTTAGACCTTGTTTGGAAAACTTTGAACTAGACATTAGACATGTCAATTTTTATTTAGACACTTGACCTTTTGTATATATGACATTTGACATTAGACATTTAATGTTAGTCTATTTTCTACCAAGTCTTAGCACAAATAATTTTGGATATACAACTCTAGTTTTAGACCACATTAGAGATATATCTCCACCCCTTTGACCAAGTTAGACCAAGCTTGAACCATTTGTCCTTTAGACATAGTTTTTCAAAGTTTATAGAACCCTAAGCCTTTTTGTTTCAAAGATTTCATCATTTATGTCTATATGTCTAGCTACACTTATGGTGGACACACATACAATCCAACTTATGATATAATGGCTGCACAAAATGACTTTTATGTGTTTAGTCAAGACCCTAATGATGCTAATATGGTTTGTGAGATAGATTTCTATCCACCTCATATTAATCATTCATGGGAACAAAGTCATGAAATAGCTTATGATCCAAATCAAAACCTTGATTGGTATGAAGAGGCTTGTAAGGAATACTTTGAAGACCCAACTATAGATAATGTTGTTTGGGATAGAGATATGTACCCTCTTTACAATAAACAGTAAGTGAAACATAGTCAAGAACCAACTTATGAGCCAACTCATGACTCGGATGATATGGTTTATGAGGAAGACTTGGATGGTTTGGCTTGTGCAAGTAATTAGGCTCCACCACATCATACCATCTATATTATAAGACTAAAATATCTAAGGAATACCATTACCATTCCTACACCTAATATTTTAGCTTGTACAAGAAACCAAGCTCCACAACACGCTTCATCATTCTAGGACCTAGTCCTTTGGCTTGTGAAAGCAATCATGCTCCACACGACCCTATCATTACCATCTCAAGACTTTTTCCTTTAGCTCATGTGATAAATCATGCTCCCCAATTCCCTACCATTATCCAACCATAAGTCCTTCCTCATCTAGAACTAGTCCCATCTAAACCTCAACTGATCTAATCCTTTGAAGACTAAGTCATGTTCAAAATTGGTTTTTTTCTAACTCATTGGAAACCAAAGCCAAGAAAACCAACCAATCCAAGATGTTTTTTTTGAATCAAACATTTTTGATAAGTCAACTTATGATGAATTTCCTATTGATCCTATACCAGTTGTCAAGGAGTCTTACTCTGATGAGCCAGTCCTTGCTAAGTCACTTCTTACTGATTATAATAGCCTTTGGGAAAATCATTACCTTGACCATGTGCCTATTTTTTAAGATCCTCTTATTAACAAGTCAATCTTTGAGGAGCTGTCTCTTGACCTTTTCCCATCCTAGAATAATCCCACTCTGACAAACTAGTCTTACTGGAGCCCATTATGCCATCACAGGTCATTACTTATCCAAAACCAAATATTCAATAAGACATCATTATAAAAGACTACCCATTAGATGAAGAATAAAAGTTAGAGTCAGGTTTTACTCTTGTACAAACATTTGATTTAGCATCAAAATCAAATTTTGAATCAATATTAATCTCGACATCAGATTCAGAGTCCTTTGACTTAGAATCGGAAGAAGAAGAAGAAGAAGAAGAATATGCTCATGGTTATTACAAAATTGGTTACACATGCCTTAAAAATAAATTTGAATACATTTTGGATCCTTATACAATTTTTTAGGATGAGTACTTCAGCTTTGACACAAGTTTTCATAGTATCTTCTATGAGGATTGTAATGCCAACACCTATTCCATTATTGTTCCATAGGTCATTACCATCAACCAAGATAGCCATATTATTGACATTCCATCTCCCATAAGTGTCAATTGGGATCAAATAATCACACTTTATTGAACTAAATCTATGGTGACATAGTAGTTGAAGAAGAGCAAGGAGGCCAAGACTACATTTATATAGCAAAAGAACACTCTCCTAGTGAAACATTTTCAGAGGCACTAGGTGACAAGAAAAGTTAGAACCTAGCATCTTCTAGTGAATTTTTTTTGAAATCACTAGAAGACAATAAAATTCAAAAGTCAAAATTCCTTATTTAAACATTGTAAAAGGTGCTACAACACAATCAAGACAACTTCATTGATAAAAATTTCTTTGAGCCACCAATAGCTAAGCATAAAAGTTCTTCACTTCTTAATGAAGATAAAATCAAAGATAAAATAAAAATAGCTTTATATCTACAATGTAATCATATGTTAGCTACTCTCAAGATCAAACAACATATAAATATGGTGGTCCTATTGAGAGAACAAGTTTTCAGCCCCACCACAACCAAAACTATGTTGAATCTAGCATTAGCAACATTATGTGTGACTGAAAGTCCTGATCTTCATTTATTTCCCCACCATTATAGATTCCTTTATTATCTACCATTACATTTAAAAATAAAACCTACCATCCACTATTTTTATTTATTTACCATCCATGGTTGCACTTTCCTTTGAAGAGGTTAAAAGATACCTTGTCTCAATGTTTGAAAGAATTAGAATCAAAGACTAATGAAGATCAAAAAATCATTCTTGACAACCAAATATATAGGAAATTATTGATGGATAATATTTTTAGATGATGTGTGAGCTAGAAATTAACATAATTAAGTACTTTATTTGTATCATTTGTTGATTAGTACGTGTATCTCTCCATCAATAGGAATAACAAAATCAAAAACCACACCCAGGCCAACAACATGTACCATACCATTTCATATTTCCATTCCATTCCTATTGTTACATATCCATTTACCATTGATGAATATTCTTAATATTCACCCCATCACTTGGGGGAAACCCTCCTACCATTTTAACCCAATTATCAAACCATCATTATCCTTATCAAGACCATGCCATCGTATCATTCTATTTTTGTCTAAACCAAAGCCTATTTTTAGTCATCCTACCCAATCCTATTTTTATCTTGGTTTATTTGGTTCTTCCCACACTTTTTCATGGGGGGATTCTAATCAAGTTTCAATAATAAATCCAATCCATGTTTACAATGATAGTCTATGAAAGAAGTGTGACAGTTGATCTAGAAAGATATCTTTCATCCTATCAAGTTTGTTTATGTGAACTTAATTATAACTACCTATGGGAAAATTAGTATCATTGACTTATGCTATTGTATCCTAGTTATAACAACCTATGGAAAAACTAGGGGCAATATTTTTTTATCATGCATTATTGCATCACCTTGCCATTATTGTTTTCATTTGACTGGCCATTTGTTAGATTTGAAAACTTGTTGAGACCCAATTGGTTTTTCCTTGCCTTTTGTGTGGATGTAATGATTGTGACTTGTGGTCATTTTAGGACTATGTAGGTCATGCTCAATTCATGTCAAGGTCACCTTAGTCCCCCTTTTCATATGCTCTCACCATTTTGTAAGCAACCTAAGCCAAACACTCTCATCATTTTATGTGTAGGTATCTTGTCATTATCTAGCGAGTTAAGATACCTCAAAATGCCAAAAACATTCATGAAATTTTAAAAATCCAAAAATATTTGTCTTGTCTAATCCTAGTTAGTTATCGTTGATCTGCCTTATTGGGGCATTGTCATTGTTACGATGATTTCTTTCACTTTTGTTTTTAGGATTTATATTTTTTTGTCTATTTTAGGTTGTTTGTTTATTTTTTTGTTCGCTTGGCTAATTTTTTTCTTTCAACACTATTGCCTTGACTTAGTTTATATGTGTTCATTAGGTGATTGCTTGAAAACATTATTCTTGAGTCTATCCATAGTCATACGTCAATATTATCATCATGGTTTATATCATTGGTGTACTATTTTTGAGTATGTATTAGATATTATGAGTTAGTCCTTATGCATATTTTTACCAAGTCTTCATGGTGTTCTATCATGATGCCTACCATCCCATGCTATAACAAAAATTAGGTTCAGGAAGGTCTATAATCAATGGAGCTACAAAATTTTCTCCTCGACACCTTGACAAATCCTCCTATCCCACCCTTGATCAATATAACTCATTTGACCAATCTAGTTGTATCATTGCTAATAAGGATGAGCATCTCCTCATTGGTAGGTACAATTGAAGCATTCACACTGATCAATCTTATTCATCACTTTTCACCCACTCATATTTAATTGTATTCTAGGTTATATCCTTGAGTTATGCTTTCTAATCAACCCTAACTAGGGCATAGTCATCTTTAGCCAATCTAGGTCCCCTTAAAGATTATAACTTCCTATGGGTAAATCATTATTTTGACTTTTATTATTGATTATAACCACCTTTGGGAAAATTAGTGGTCTTTTTAAATCATTGCATGCAAGCATTTTCTTATTTGGAATAATCTCAACCATAGATTAATTCCACCTTTATTTTTGTTTCTTTTTGAGAGACCGTCCATCAACAAATGTGACAGTCACTCACTTGAGGGGGCATCGTCATAGGCTTCCCAAAACCATTTGGAGCTTTGTTATTCAATCATCATCTTATTTTTAGCATACAGGCCATTTCTCATTTTTTGAGAATACATTACTTTTCCTATGGTTTGCAACATCTTAACAAATAGGGGAAAACTTTAGACACCTAAATCTAGCCACTAATAACCTCTAGTCAGGCTTTTGGCCAATTTCCACCCAAAATGTATAATGTGGCCTTAAAACACTAAAACATGCTAAATGATATGAAACTAAAATATTCAAGTGTTGGTTTTGGCTAGGGTATCCCTAAATGGGGGAATGAAATTTATGGTCTAGTTAACTTTGATCAAATCATTTTGAGTCAAAATGTTAATTTTGCACCTTGGTACTCTAGATTGTTCTTCCTTATCAAATCTTTTACACAAGACATGTGCCTTCATTATTTGTTGTTGGTAACATCTTAAATGGGAATACGGTTCCAACATATTTTATATCACTTTCCAATTCCAATCCATTCAAATTTTGGACCAATAACAAGGCATTTTGATCAATTTGAGTAATCTGTGCACAAAGTGATTAAACATGCTTAAGAGATAATTAATCGAAATCAATGCAATATTAATAATTCCATGGAAAAGTGTTGAAAACTTATTTTTGGAAATGAATATTGAATATCTACATCATTAGGTGACCTCATTTCTTTAGAAGACATCCCTAGGCTATAAATGTCACAAATATCAAGATTCATGCCCTTCATGCCTCATTAATGCCTTCTATGATGCCCTCTATGCTTCTTAATTGTCCCTTCTACTAGTTTAATAATGAGGATAATTAAAAACTTAATCCCAAAAATTTAATTAATCTTCAACCACACATCTCAATCTCAAGATGTATAGTTCAAGTTGATTCTAGACATTCTCAAATATATATATATATATATATATATATATATATATATATATATATATATATATATATATATATATATAAAGAGGACATGAACATCATTTTTAAACTATTTTGGTGTAAAGTTATAATGCAAAAATATCTTCAAGAAGCCATTGCAAGTAGTGTTACCATGCCAAATTTATTTTAATCCAATCCACAAGGTGCTAAGGAGAAGAGGAAATAGCCAAGCCTCCTTTGATGAAGACTTCATGAGCACAAGTTAAGCAAGCCACTACTACAAAGGAATTTGGAGCATCAAAGGAAGGTGAAGGAATTCTTGTTTTTTATTCTTTAATTTTTTGTTGTGTTTGTCATTTTTTTATTAACTACACTCTCCCTAGTGTCTAGGCCTAGAGATGTTATGTTATTAGTGTGTTTCTTTTATTTTATTTTCATTTTGGAACTAACACCATACTAACCATCCTCTCTTGAGTCAAATTTTTAGATCAAAAAAACTAACTTACAATCATTCAATATATGTTGAAAATAAAACTATATGGGAGAAAATAAAATATGGAGTCATATATTAGTTTAAAGCGTCTCTCGTGTTTGGGATAAACCATATTATTAATTTCTTTGTGATCCTTAATTAAAATGGGGTAATATCATTGGCTAATTTTGGAAAATCATGTCATCTATATTATCTTTGTTGATGGAATTTCATGTTTTGGTTGGTTTGTGGATGGATATGATGCTTTTATATTATCTTCTTAGACTTATATCTATCATCACATTATTTTATGATTTATGATCTAAAATATTTGAGATGTCATACTTTGATTTGTTTATGGAAGTAATGAGTAGATACCATCCTTACTTTAATTATAGATGGTAAAAATGTTTGGTATGATGATATCACTATTATAATGTGGATATCCTTACTACACTAGTTTACTATAATTTGGATTTTGTGAATGACATTTAGATATACCATTCTTGTAGACACCTAAATTAGGTCACCAATAACCTCCAACCAGGCTTTTGGCCAATTTCTACCAAAAATGCAAAATTTGGCCTAAAAACACTAAAACACGTTAAATGATGTGAAAATAAAATATTTAAATGCCAATTTTGGCCAAGGTATCCCTAAATGGGGTAATGCAATTTATGGGCCAACTAACTTTGATTAGATCATTTCAAGTCAAAATGTCAATTTTGCACCTAGGTGCTCTGGATTAATCTTTCCTATCAAATCTCTTACACAAGATAGGTGCCTTTATTATTTTTTATTGGTAACATCCTAAATGGGATAATGGATCCAATGCATTTGACATTACCTTCTAGTTTCAATCTAGTTTAATTTTGGACCAATAATAAGACATTCTGATCAATTTGAGTAATTTATGCATAAAGTGCTTAAACATGATTAAGAGATAATTAACCCAAATCAAGGCCTAATTAATAATTACATGGAATCTTGTTGAATAATTTGTTTTGGATAATAATATTGAATATATACATCATCAGGTGACTTGATTTCTTAGAAAGACATCCCTAGGCCATAAATGCCATAAATATCAGGATTCATGCCCTCCATGCCTCTTAATTTTCCCTTCTTCCAATGTCATGATGAGGATAATTATAAAATTAATTATAAAAATTGAATTAATACTTAACCACACATCTCAATCTTAGGATGGATGATTCAGGTTGATTATGATCAATCTCAAAAATTTATAAATAGAGAGGCTATGAACATTATTTCTAGGTCATGATAATTCAAATTTATAATGCACCAATGATTCTAAAATCCATTGAAATTAGTGTTACCTTGCCAAATTTATTCCAATCCAATCCAAGCCAAAGCCACAATGTGTCAAGGAGAAGAGGAGATAACGAAGCCTCCTTCAATGAAGACTTCATGGGCACAAAGCTAAGCAAGCCACTACAACAAGCATTTTGGAACATCCAAAGAAGGTAGAAAAGGGATTCTTTTTCATTTTAGTTGTGTGTTTTATTCATGTTTGTTAACTAATCTCTCCCTAGTGTCTAGGCCTAGAGATGTTATGCTAGTTAGTGTATTTCTTTCATTTTGTTTTTATTTTGAAACTAACACGATACTAACCATCCTCTCTTGAGTCAAATTCCTAGTTCACATATGGCATGCCTGATGGGATAAAATTCACCACACACATGAAGAAGATCATTATGTAACTTTAAAATATTCATTTGAATCAGTAAAACTCTTGCAATTTGATTTTCTAACTTTATTTTTCTATTTTTATTTATTATGAGTTTACATAGTAACTAACGTCAGTTAGTAAAACCATCATCAATTAGATAGCTGTCATCTATCACTATTGTTATAACCAATACCGGTTAGATAACCATCATTGGTTAGTAAGTGTATCCATCGTCAGTTATATAGCCGATGTTGATCACTCTATTTTTCTTAAAACACAAACTTGAGAGCTCTTTTTTTTAAGTTCATTATTTCCAACCCAAAATAGCTTCAAGGCTAAAGGACATGCTAACATTTTTGTTGTAAGAACAAGCTCGAAATTTTCTAAGAACATATTTAGATCACCTTTTTCATGCTTAAAATTAATTGATAACATTATTTAGTGCTTAAAGTAACATTTAAGGTGCTTAAATAATTATTTTTAGCATTAGTTTTCAAAGTTACAACTAAGACCAAGGGGTCAAATGAACACCACCTCATTTTCATTTGGGATTAAAAATTAACTCATCTTTCTAAGCTTTTTATCTTCAATAGTTGCTTGGTCTAATTTTTTTTTGGCAAAAAGAGGGGTGTTATGTGTATGTTATTTCATTTGTCCCCTTTATGGAACCCTTGTAATCAAAAGAACCATTCCTATTTCAAGTAGCCTAGTCCAAGGCTTAGAAATAAATTAATATAAAGCACTCCCTAAAAACTCATCAAATTTTGGGTGACCTTGAAAATGACGCTAAATTCTTTCTATTTTCATACTTTCTTTAATTTTATGTAAACTTGGCTTGTGAGGGGGACTTCATCACCTCCCATAAGTTATTTAGGGAAGCTTTGACCCAGGGTTTCACCTCTTAGAATTGAATTCATTTGGATCCTAATTGGAGTTGCACATGGGATGTAGTGGCACTTTGGACATGGCACTACACTGAGCGAATAGTAGGATGTAGTGGTTGCTAAAATTACTAGACCTTTTTTTAACAAGCCAAGTGATACGGACCCAAAATCTATGTTTTTCTTTTGTATTGTTTCAAGTGAATGTCAATATGTAATTGATTCCCCTAGAACATTTGGAAAATTATTATATCTTAGACAAATCCCCACTTGTCATGGAAGTATTGTTGGCGCAAGGTGTGCCTCAAGGTTTATCTCATAGTACTATTATTTGAGAGAAGGGGGATTTAAAAATCCTACTATATAATGCACATTTAATTGTGAATGAACACTTAGAAATCTCTCAAATGATGTATATAGATGGATTCCAATAATTCCAAACAACCTTGTTAGTTTAGAGTCTAATAGTGATTAATCAGTTGAGTTTTGTCCTAGATTAAATTCTTGTTTAGAGTCAAAACTTGGTGTTAATAAATGATACAAAACAAAACAAATGGTCCTCATTTTTATTTGAGCAAAGAGGTGTTATGTTGCCCACATGATATCATCAATTTGCCTTGTTCAAAGTTCATCAAAATCTTTGGAGTCATATCATCCACTTTGGTGTAGTTATGCTGCCCAATTGAGTCTAGACCTTTACCAAAGTTGTTTAATTCCTTCACTTATAATCTAAAATAACATAGAGTTGATGTGTTATGTGGTTTAGCTATTTGTACTAACCTTGAGGGAACTTAGGTTTAATTTATAATTTGGGTTGAAGGTTGTTTAAGACTCATAATCATTATCATCACTTGATAGACTTAAGCCATTTTTTGTTAAACACTTGCACTTTGAGTCTATACACCATAAACATTTGGAGTCAAGAAAGATAGTGTTATTCTATCAAAATTGTGGGAAACTATCTTTTCCTTAGAGAGTTTTTGAAACAAGATTTTTTTTGTCACACCATTTGGGTAGTGTAGTGTCATTACGCTGCCCAAAACATTTCAAATATTATTTCACAGACCCTCTTTCATAGAGCTCAATTTTGTTCCTAGATTTTTAGACCAATCTATGTGTAATTTTGTGATCCTTTATCTAGCATAGCTATACCATTCAATTTTGTCTAGATTATTTTTTAGAAGAACCAAGGTTTATACCATTATTTGTGAGAAAATAAACTATCTCTAAAAGTACCTTTTGTTTCATACCTTATACCTACTTGTTCGAGTTCATGCCCAAGAATCAAATGCCTAGTGTTTGTTAGAAGTGTTTCAAATCTATTAAATTAAAACTTTCATCTATTTTAAAAGTCTAGCTTTTGATGCCATTTGGCCAAGAGTCCTAGCACATGCCTTGTTTGAGCCTAGCTTTTGACGTCGCATATAGGCAAAAGACCTAACAACTTTTAAATTCCTAGATTACACTAATTTGAAACAATTTGACCTTAGAGTTTGAAATTTTTATTTTCAATCCATTTACTTGCTTATCTTTGTGTGAATAGTGAAACATTATATACTTCACGCTAGATTGTTTCCTCACAAATATTTGCATAAACCTTTTGATCCTTGTAAAAAATCTAGACCAATTTAGAACATCATTTGTTTTAGATATTGTATTTTTTAGACTTTGTAGAACTCTTTAACCTTTTATCATAAATCATTGACTATGGATCCCAACATGTATTCCTACACTCATAGTGGACTCATGTATAATCTAGGAATTAGTAATGTGGTTGCACAGGAAGAAATGGTGAAAGACCCCTATGCAAATAATATTCCCTATGAGATGGATTATTATCCCTCTCATAATACTCAATTAAGGGTACAAAGTCAATATCCCTTGGATAACTATTTGATTAAAAAAAACCTTATTCAGAATAAGACCAAGAACTAACTGCATAATACTTAGCTAAAATACCTACAGTGGATGAGCCAATTCTTCAATAGTCATATTATACTAATACGACTTCCAAGTATGATCCATTTTTGTTTTAGTGACATTTGTTATAGAATAAAGATGAGATTTTGGTTAGAGAAATAGAGGTAGGGGCCAAGTTTCTAGTAGACTTTCCCATGAAAATCTATCGAGACTAGTAAGATTGCCCCACAATAGCATTTATGATCAACATGCTTCTTCTAGCAATCATATGGCTCTAGTCCAAACAACATATCAAGACCCTTATATATCTAATCAAGGAAAGAACATCATGGAAGACCACTTTAACCAAATGAAGATAGCATATCAAACCTACTTGAATCTAGAACATAATTTCAATTAGATGAACATGATGAGCAAACCTCTTATTGTCTTAGTTCCTTCAATAGGAGTGTTGATAGAGTTAACTACACAAGTGAGTCTGAGTTCTGACCCATTCATGAAAACCATTTTGATAAATAAATTGATGTATATGCCTATTATTGAAGAAGTTTATTCAGCCTCTACATAGAATAGTGAGAAAAATATAGTGGATAATGTGCAAATAATGTCCAATTCCAATCAAAGTGGTACTAATGCACAAACAACTAGCCAACAACATGTGCCTATAGTTAATTCCATGAGTGGATCATTATTCCAGGGAGTAGGAGTTTCTACATCCCAACCTCAACCAACTACTTCCTCAAGTGTACAAATTATGAGATTAGGCAGTCAAACAATGGCCAATGTCATACCTCAATGATAGAATGTGATAAATCCTACTCTTCCTCAACAAGTAATGAGTATTATTCTATAACAGGAGGCATAATATAGTGTACCAACATAACATAGGACAAATACATTGCCACCTCAAAAATGGGTAACTAATTTTCCACCTCACCAGGTAATGGCAAACATACCTCTTCAGTCACAAACTAATATGCCAATCCAAAACTAGGTAATGACTAGTCAACAATGTACAAATATTGGTCAGTGACAGATGTTGAATCTATAACCTATTTTCACTTTCAATAAGGATTCATGCAGCAAAGAGGCTCCCATGTTTGTCATGTATCTACTAGACAACCATTGGTTCAAAATGTGCCATAAATTCAAAGATAGGGTCTTGGTCCACAAGTTCCCACTCAACAACAAGGTTTGATTAGTCGAGAGCATGTCCTTTTTCAACCACAATAGGCATAGTATAGTTATATTTCTCCATCCCAACCACAAAATCCTCCAAGTCAAACCTTTATCACCAGCCCAAACCAAAATATCACACAACTAAATGTACAATTTCAAGTACATCCTAATCCATGTACACATATTCATAGTCCATTATCCAACCAAACCAATATACTCCAATAGATATCTCCATCATACCCTAGTCAAAGTGTCTCATTTGTGACCTCCCAACCATCTACCCAAACTAATATTCTCCCTCAAACTAATGTTCCTTCTAGTTTCCTATCCCAAGAATTTCAACAGATGAAGGATGCAATTGCTACCATTCAAGTTGGGAAATAGACTAAAAAGTTCAAATTGGATGATGTGTATTCTTATCCATTCAACGTGGAGTATTTGTAGATACCATTTCCTCTAGAATATGAACCACTAAAATTCAACAAATAGAAAGGGAAAGGTGATCCTAAGGCCCATTTAACTAAATCCTTTGTCGTATGTCAACTGGTGACATATACCTTTTGGTCTTGTTTCCAATGAGCTTGGCTAGACAAGTCTTGGAGTGGTTTTTAGAGTTGCCCAAAAATTTAGTAATAGATTTTGATGATCTTTCTGATATGTTTGTGTAGCACTTTACTTATAATCTCAAGCATGAGATTTCATTAGTGGATATAACAAAAGCAAATAAAAAAGTTGGTGAGACTATTACACGTTATCTATAGTGATGGAGAGCCCTTGCAAGCCATTTCACTTGTAGTTTACCAGATAAATAATTATTTTTTGTGTTTACTAAAAATTTACATAGTGAGATAGCTTATCATCTGGAACTACAATGTACACATACTTTTAAAGAGATAATTGATAAAGGTTTATTAATCAAGCAAGCGCTGATTAATAAAAGAGTCATCAAGATTAATTCAACTAAATAAAATTAAGGCACCAATAAGAGAAATAGCCAAAATCAACATCTCATTCAAGCACAAGCATTAAAACTAACATAGGCCAATAACCAAGAAAGACTGAAGCAATTCAACTAAAATAGGAATGTTGTGGGAAATAGAGTAACCAAATTGCATCATGTCCAAATAGTGAAAACATCATCTACACCACATTTTTGCTTAATCCTACCTAATAACCTCTCCAACCAATACTAAAAGCACAACAGCCAAGACCTACATAATAAATGTAGCCATTTTTACCATTATAAACCCCTCTTCTTAGGAGAACCATGCCTACACATCGTTTCTTTAGTGACTTAGGAGAATTTATTAAGTCTATTTTTCACAAGCTTGCAACCACTAATTTGATTAGTTAGCCTATACCAAAGAATTATCCATAAGTCATTCATTATCCTGATTGGTACCATGAAAATGAATTCTATGAATATCATTGGATCAATGGGCATAATCTACAAATATGTGTCCAAATCAAAAATTTAATTGAGAATATGTTGGATAATGGGGAGATAACATTGGATAATGATGCTTCCACTTCCAATAAAATTCTTGGAATTTATCAAAACCCTTTTCCCTAACATAACAATCAATAGTAGTAGAATAATCAACAACAAAAACAATGGCTAGTATAACAACAAAATCAATAGTATCAAAATCAAAGGTTGAACTAGCAAATTCAAAAAAATCACTAGTAAAACCCATAATGACATAATAATAGATAAAACCAAGGTCATAATGGTAACAACCAATAAACCTACCATGTAGTTTCACATGAATACAGTAGGGTTGTAGGTCATATTGCAAGGGGTAGTGTTAATACCATCTCCATTAATCCTAGACCAAGCACTAATCAACCTAGACCATTGTTAAATAGCATGTAGCCAAATTACATGGATAATCATTTTTTGACCTAGAAGTACATATAGACAAACCAACAAACTAGGAATTTCCCTTTTAGACCTTATATCAACAGCTCATCATTGCCATATGACTACATATGAGTGTATTAGAAATCGAGACTTGTCATGTCTGGGCCCACACTATTCCCAACATTTGTTAGAAATAATGGTCTACTATTTAATCATGATTGTGTAATTATAACTTGGAGGTCAAATATTAATATCACAGGCCCAGAACCATCCACCACTTTACCTATTATCCAACCAATCATTTAGCCTCAGAATAAACCATTCAATACTAACCAAGACAAAATGTTTAATATTGTAGAATAATTGCAAAAGACACTAGCATAAATTTCTATTTTAGATTTGTTACAAATGCCATTAATCCACAAGAACATCTTGAATGAGTTTTTAACCCAATCCATTGTTGCTAATGACATATCCCTTGATAAATCTCAAGCTTTGGTTGGACACCTAGCTCCAACCCAACAAGTCACATTCAACCAAAGTGATATGTCTTCTCTTGGCCCACTCCATAATAATCCATTATACATAGAAGTTTTTATAAAGTGGCATAAATTGAAATGTGTCCTTATAGACAATGGATTAGGCCTCAACAGAGTGTCTCTAAATCTCATCAAGCTTCTTGGCTACATAATGGTAGATCTCCATCCAGAATCAATAACCATCAAATCTTATGATAATTGGGAATGATAATCACAAGGCACCATTAGCTTTCTAGTTATCATTGGACCTTTGACCCATGATACACTTTACCATGTGATTTATCTTGAGTTGTTATACAATATGCTTCTAGGGATGCCTTGGTTACATGAGATTCATGCAGTCCCATCAACATTGCACCAATGTATCAAGTTTTCCCACTCAAGGATGGAAGTGAATATTTCAAGAGAATTACACCCATATGAACATTACAAACATCTTTATGCTGAATTTTAAAGCTAAAATTATTAGTATGGCATGAATCCAAGTTCCAAGAAGGATAAAGGAAAGGTCATACTTATTGATCTTTCACCAAATAATTACATAGATCCTAATACATTGGATTCCCTTTCCCACATGCCACCTCCTGAAGCTTCTAATCATTTCACCATTTTAGATAATGGACTGTGAGAGTATGTGACCCATGACACATTTTATATTACCAATATTCCTTAGAATCCAAAAGCCTTTGGGTGACCTAAAGTCACCCCACATATGCATTGCCAATAAAAGAACAAATACAAGGGACCTGTCACATTTGTACCAGCATCTAGCCTAGAAAATAAACCTCTTGGAGGGGATGAATCATAGTTATACAACAACAACTAAGCTGATTGTTATAAAATTTCAAACTATAATATTCCTAATAGGATCATGGAGCATCACAATTATGAAGGAACAGGCTTCATACTAAATCAGTAAAGAACCATTGAGCCAATTTCCATGACTAAGTATGAAAGACCTTACAGACTTAGATTTAAAATTCTTGGGGTGACCCCACATATCTTATTCAAACTCCATCAATAGTGACTAGTGATGATGATGTTGATAGTGAAGAATATTATGATCATAGCCTCACCTTTGATAACCTGGTTAAAACCAACTTGTTTGATAATAATTCCATTTATACCCTTACCCTAGTCATTCATCGCAACCCATTGCCATTATATTATCCCTAACTAATAGATTGTGACCAACAAGAATCTAATCTACTGGTTGATGAGTTTCAAAATGATAAGGCATTTTGTGATTATTTAGGCCTTAGAGACAACATTTCATTGGGAGATCAAAAATCAAGATTCTCAATCACATTATATCCTAAAGCCTATTTTTGAGAATGGGTGAACACCCTTAGACAAAAATAGATAAGTAGAATATTGAGGTCCCAAAGTGAAAACCTCTTTGAGCCACTTTCTAACCAGGGACAAAGTAAAGATAAAGGCTAGTCTAGTGGTGAAAACCTGTTTTAGGCACCATTAGATGGGGATATTCATTCTTATTCAAATTTAGACCAAGGGACCATCAATGATGAACTTGCCTATGGATCCAATTTTAGTTTTGCACAACAACAAGTATTTGATCAAATTATTCAATAATTTCTAACTATTTTTCTCAATGGCTAGATCTCCCTTAGGGAACTTAGATTCATCATGCTTAGGAGAAGTTGAAGGTCAAGTCTTACCAAAGGACCCTAACATAGTCCAATAATTCAAGTTGTTTCCTACTATCCTTGAAGATGGTTTGACCCTTCTAGTCAAAGATACAATAGAGGTAAACATTGAGACTCCATCAAACCCAAAATGGATAAAATTAGGTACATCCCTCACTAGGGAGGAACATGAAGTCTTTACAGCTCTGTTGAGAGAATTTGTAGATATCCTTGCATGGGCCTATTTTGACATGCCAAGTTTGGACCCCACCTTGGTTGTACACCACCTTGTGGTTAATCCTAATGCCAAATCAGTAAAGTAAAAGCTACATAAGATGCATCCTCACATTATTGTATTGGTAAAGAAAGAGTTGGAAAAAATTTTAGAAGCAGGATGTATCTGATCCATTGACTACTCAAAATGGATCTCTAATGTGGTACATGTTAGTAAAAAGCCTAAAGGGATCAAAATCTATATGGGTTTTTGAGACATCAAAAAATCTTGTCCTAAAGATGATTTTCCATTTCCTAATATTGACATGATCATCAGCTCCATGGTAGGTTATGAAATAATTTCACTCATGGATGGCTTTTTAGGATACAACTAGATCAGAATAACACAAGAAGACCAACATAAAATAATGTTCACCACTCTATGGGGAACATTTTGTTATCAATTAATGCCATTTAGCCTTAAGAATGTTGGAGCTACTATCAAAGGGCCATGATTTTCATATTTCATGATATGATGCATGATATTATTGAAGACTATGTCGATGACATATTAGGAAAATCCAAAACTAGGGCGAACCATCTAACAGTGTTATGTATTATATTTAAAATATTATGAGAGTAAAAATTTAGAATCAATCTAAATAAATGTGTTTTTGGCATAACCTTAGGCAAATTACTTGGCTTCATCATGTATCATAGAGGTATTGAAGTTGATCTGACTAAACTCCATGTTATAATCAAGATGCTACCACCAACCAATTTAAAGTAACTCTATAATTTGTAGGGTAATATCCAATCAATCTGATGCTTCTTCTCTTAGTTAGCTAATAAGTGTCATCTATTTACACACCTTCTAAAGATGGGAGTTGTATTTCACTGGGATGATCACTACCAAATAGCTTTTCAACAAATCAAAGACTATCTTGTTAATCTAGTTATTTTATTACCTCCTATGTTGGTAAATCCATTCTTGTTATACCTATTAGCTACTAACCATGCTCTAGGGGAACTCTTGGCTCAATGTTATGAAAATGGAAAAGAGCATGCCATATACTACCTAAGTCATACCTTGGTTAGATATGAACATAACTATACACCTATTGAAAAAGCTTGTATGGCCATGGTCTTCATAGCTTAGAAACTATGCCATTACATATTGAATAATAAGACCATGGTCATTTCAAAAGTAGATCCACTCAAGTATCTACTATCTAAAATATATTTTCAAGTTATAATGGCTAAATGAATCATGCTTCTTAGTGAATTTGACATAGAGTATGTCAATCAGAAGGAAATCAAGGGACAAGTTCTTGTAGATCAACTTATTAAAGCACCTCTCACAGACACACAACCACTCACACTTCAATTTTTTGATAAATCTATAATGATAATCATTGACACACCCCTTGAGGAGTATCCTTGGAATTTATATTCTGATGGTTCATTTACGACACATGGATTGGGGGTAGGCCTATTATTTATTACACCACAGGGGGATCTAATCCCTAAATCATTCAAAATCAACTTTCCTTGTACAAATAACATGGCCGAGTATGAAGCACTTGTTGTAGGACTTTGATAGGTAGTGCATTAAAACATATCTCATCTCCAAGTTTATGGTGATTTTTAGTTCATCATCAATCAGGTCACAAATCATTTTTAGACAAAAGATGACAAGTTGGTTCCATATAAAGCCATGGTCAACACTCTTAAGTAATAAATTGCCAACATTCATTTTGAGCACATACCAAGGTATATTAATAAAACTATAGATTGCATGGCTACTACTGGCTATCTAATTTTATAAATAGATAAATATAGAGAGTATTAGTTCCTCATCAAGAATTTGTTATCCTTAGTTCATGAACTTTCAACCGTTGCAATGATTTATGACATTGTTGGTCCTAACTTTATCTAGTACCTAGAATTTTATAACTACCTTCATGACCAAGCAATAACACCTAACCTATCTCAAAAACAAACCAAATCCTTCATTCGTCATTCCACTCATTATACTCTAATTGGATCTACCCTTTACCATCACAATTTTGATGGAACTCTACTTTATTATTTAACTTTGGCAGAGTATGTACTAACATTAAGAGAAGTACATGAAGGGGTATATGGATCTCATTCTAGTGGGGTAGTCCTATCCAAAAATATCTTGCATACTAGTTATTATTGGCCTATGATGGATGTAGATACTAATACATATGTAAATAAGTGTGACAAATGTCAATGGCATGCTAGTTTAATTCATGCCCCAGCCAAAAATCTGAAATTGATGTTGACACCATGGCCATTTTCTACATGGGGACTTGACCTCATTGTTAAGATTAACCCCACTTCATATAATTTCCATAAATATATCTTTACCACCATCTAGTATTTCACTAAGTGGGTTGAAGCTATACCCCTCACGTGACTAGAAAGGAAATTTCTAAATTTTTCTTCAACCATCTCATTTACCACTATGGTATCCCCTCTGACATTATATTTGATAATGGAGGAAAATTCAAGAACAAGAATGTAGACTAGCTATGTACTAAATATAACATCAGATAAAAAATTTCTATAGTATATTACCCTCAAGGTAATGGCTAGACTAAAACATCAAACAAAACCATTGTTAATATTCTTAAAAGGTTATCAATGATATCAGTCATGATTGGTACCTATAGATATTTCTTGTCTTTTGGGAATACTTTACCAATCATCATACCCCTATAGAATCCACTCCATACTCACTTTTTTATGGTATTGATGCCATCCTTCCTATTGAGGTTGAATTGCCTTCATTGTGCATCTATTTCAAGCATGTCCTGGATGATCATGCCCATCGAGTAGGTCAACTATAAGAGCTAGACCTAATTGATTAGAAACACATAGCTATACTCAAAAATATTCAAGCATATCAAAACCAAGTCAAAGACCACTATAATCAGCATGTTAATTATAGAGCATTTGAACTTGGTGATCTTGTTCTTAAAGAAAACCAAAAGAATACCATGGCTGAGAAGAAGCATAAAGGAAAATTCAAACTAAATTGGATAGGGCCTTTCATAATTACTATAGATTATAGATTAGGATCATACAGGCTTACCACACCAGATGGAGATGAACTTCTTGAGCCGATGAATATTATTCATCTCAAGTGGTGCTATGCTTGAGTTTTAAGGCATATTATTTGTAAGCACCATTTTCAGTTATGCCATTTTTTCAATGTTATTCTTTGTACAAATATCATCCTTATCCATCCTCTTAGCTATATCCACTTTCTACTTCCAACCTATTAGCCCAGTGTGTTTAAAAGCCTAGCTTGTTTGACCTTGGTTTTTTTGCCATTCATTATGCATTTTTAGCATCAAGGTATCTGATCAGTTTCATCAATGAGTTTATGTACTTCAAATATAAATAATATTTTGGATTAGTGTGATATAAGTTTTGGTAGTTGCATCCTTTATGTTTTATTCTTTTCTTATCACTAGTATTGTTACTAGTTATAACTACCTTTGGAAAAATTAGTAACACGGATCCATGCTATTGTGTCCTACTTATAACTGCCTATGGGCAAAATAGGGGCAACATTTGTTTATTAAGCTTTGACATACCAACTTGCCACTTCCTATGTTGTACTTTACCTTTTTATCAACTATACCTATTTTGTTTGAATTGACTGCTACACTAGTCAAATTCCTCTGATGTATGGTGAAACTACAAAGACTAGAGGTCTTACTCTAGGACTATATAGGCAATGCTTGCTATTTGTTAAGGTCGACTCAGCCACACTCTCACCCTTTTGTGAGTAACCTAATTTTTAACTCTCTCACCATTTAGTGTCTCATCATTCTTGATCGAGTTGAGATACTTCAAAAAATTCCAAAAATATTTGTAAAATCATTAGAAAAAACCAAAAACATTGACCATTTCTTTGCCTTAAGGATTCTAGGAACCCTTACTAAGTTGCAACAAAACTACTTGTCACTTAGTTTCCCCATCCTTTTTGGCCTTTTCTCTCACGCACTTTCTATTTTGCAAGACCATTCCTATTATTTTATCACATCCATTCTATTTTTTCTCCTCAGTTGTCACATTCTTTCGATTCCCTGGGAGAACTACATTTGGCCTGAAGTTTTTTATTGGATATTACATCCATGAAACTATGTTGGTAGCATCCAATTGCCTAGTTCATATGGAGACAACTCGGCCACCCCCTTCCTTTTCTTTTGTTCCCCCATTTTGTTCATTTGTTCAATTTTCACCTATTTTATAGGGGCAATGTTTGTATGGTTTCTATTGAATTTTTTATTTATTTTTGCTTATTTTGTTTATCTGTCTACCTATTTGTTTGTTTTCAGCACTGCTACCTTGATTCAATTTATGTCTGTTCATTGGGTTATTCTTTTCCCACACTTATACTCAAATCCATCCATATTCATATGTTTACATTATCATCATGGTTTCTATCATTCGTGCATTGTTTTCAATTAAGTATTAGATTATGGGAGTCAATCCTTATTCATATTTTAGCCAAGTCCTCATGATGTTATACCATGATGCCTAATGAAACATACTACAACAAACCTCATCTTCAAGAATTCTATTTAGCATGGTGGCATCTCTTTGGCACTAACATTTTGATTTCATCCTAATCATATCTCAAACAAAGTAATCAAACATGAAATAATTTAAATCTTTATTAGTTCAGACAAGCATCTCCCTACTAATAGGGTGTTCCAATTCATCATTACCCTCTGTGTTAATTTATCATCCTCTTCGACCAAGTTTATCATGTATGTCATAATCAAGGTCTAATGATTATAACCATGTATGGAAAAAGCATTACACATCATCCCACTTGCATTTCTCATTCATTATAACCACCTTTGGACAAATCAATGTGTTTTCACCACTTTACTTTTTCTACCCATATAGGGGCATGTTATTATCATGTTTGTCTATCCTAACAGAGGTAACTCCATCTTCTCAATGATTATAACTACCTTTGATAAAATCATTGTGTTATCACACCACATTTCCACTATCGAGGTATAATTTTTATAACCACATTTGGGTAAACCATTATACACCATCCCACTTGCATTCTCAATAACTTTGAATACTTTTTCAATATCATTGTGTTTTCACCCCATCATCTTTCCTTTCTTTGGTCCCTTCATTTTACTTCTTTCTTTTCAAGGGACCATTTACCAACCTACTTGTGCCAATCATTCGCTTGAGGGGCATCATACAGTTAGTTTATCATCATTATAGTTGTAGGCATACATGACCTTTTCATTATTTGATGATAATTTACTATGATTATAGCTTTCAATGCCTTCCCAAATAGGGGCAAACTATAGACACCTAAATCTAGCCACTAATAGCCTCCAACCAGGATTTTGGACAATTTCTACCCAAAATGCACAATTTGGCCTAAAAAGACTAAAACACACTCAATGATGTTAAAATGACATATTAAAATTCCAATTTTGGCTAGGTTACCCCTAAATGGAGTAATGTAATTAATGGGCTAGCTACCTTTGATTAGATCATTTCGATTCAAAATGCCAATTTTGCACTTAGGTGCTCTGGATTGATCTTTCCTATCAAATATCTTACACAAGACAGAAGCCTTCATTATTTTTTGTTGGTAACATCCTAAATGGGATAATGCATCCACTGCATCTGACCTTACTTTCCAATTCCAATCTAGTCAAATTTTGGACCAATAACAAGGCATTCTGATTAATTTCACTAATTTGTGTAGAAAGTTCTTAAACATGCTTAAGAGATAATTAACCCAAATCAAGGCCCAATTAATAATTCCATGGAAACTTGTCAAATATTTTTTTTTGGAAAAGAATATTGAATATATGCGTTATCAAGTGACCTCATTTCTTGGGAAGACATCCCTAGGCCATAAATGCCACAAATATTAGGATTCATGCCCTCCATGCCTATTAGTTTTCCCTTCTTCCAATGTCATGATGAGGATAATTATAAAATTAATTCTAAAAATTGAATTAATCCTCAAACACACATCTCAATCTTAGGATGGATGGTTTAGGTTGATTCTAATCAATCTTAAAAATCTATAAATAGAGAGTCCATGAACATAATTTCTAAGTCATGATAATGCAAAGTTATATTGTACAAATGATTCCAAAATTCATTTCAATTAGTGTTACCATGCCAAATTCATTCCAATCCAAGCCAAGCCAAAGCCACAAGGTGCCAAGGAGAAAATGAGATAGCTAGGACTCCTTTCATGAAGACTTCATGAGCATAAAGCCAAGCAAGCCACTACAACAAGAATTTTAGAGTATCCAAGGAAGGTAAAAGAGGGTTTATTTTTCATTTTAGTTGTGTGCTTTATTCATATTTTTTAAGTAAGCTCTCCCTAGTGTCTAGGCCTAGATATGTTATGCTAGTTAGTTTGTTTCTTTCATTTTGTTTTCATTTTTAAACTAACATGATAATAGCCATCCTCTCTTGAGTCAAATTCCTAGTTCACAATCCTTGGATGTTTTGTGGATGGTTTAGAGTATATTACACTTTGATATGCCATATGAGGGATTGTTATTAGATTATATTTAATGCATTAGAGACTAATAATGTATAATGCTAGATAATTACAAGAAAATCTTCATGATCATACACTTTATTTGAGTCCTTTGTTGTGGGACTCACTTGAGATGGCCACAATGAGGCATTTTTATGGAATAATTATTATTTTATAATATCTTAATATACTTAATTTATATGCATCAATATTGCTATTAGGATCAAAATATGTGTTAGATCTAGATGTTATTTACAATAAAACTAGGCTATAATATATGTATGGTACAAATACAAGGTGATTTATGATTTTAAAACCTAATAAATAATAAAACTTCCATACTTGTGCCTTTCAATTTCATCCTCTCTAATTTTAATATTTCTTCTAATGGATCAATTGTTCCATCCTTTGCCACTCTTGTTGAACTCATTGGTAAACTATCAATACTCGTGAGGATGCACCAATTTTCAATCTAGATCAACTAAACCATAATATTGATAGTGTTATTTTCCATTATAATAATAAAGTAGAAAACATGTCCATATTTTAAGGATTTCTATGGTTCCTCAATTCAAGAAAGTATTTTGAATAATAAGGTAGATAAGAAAATAGGCTTTTAGAAAAAACTCTGTAAATTTTATTGATCCAAATTTTTGAATGCATTTTATGATCTATCATCATCATATGATTTTTTTGATGATGGATCAAGGGATGTGACCAAAAATATAGACTGATAAAATTTTCATAATTTTTTTTTCAAAATCCTATATTATCATAACATAGACTCTAAAAGCCTTAGATCTTTAATAAGGTTGAATTTTGATTCAGGGGAAATAAATCTATCTCATCAAAGATTAGTTTATATTATCAACCAAATTTTCATGCTAAGAAAAGTTACTTTAGCCTCCTTAAATTTTGAATAACATTTAAATCACCTCTAGGTTGTGGGTGACCTATTAGAGAGGTGAACCTCTAGGTTATACGGATAGCTCCCCTTGATGAATCACTTAAGATAAAACACTAATATACCATTTGATAGGAAAATAGAGAGAAATATATTATAATTTTGGTGATGCACTAAATATGTGGTCTTCCACTTATATATCATATATTAAATACATGAACTACAACAAGAATTCAATTATACTTCTCAAATAGGAAGGTATCTAGGCATGAGTGTTTCACATAGAGGCTAGTGCATAGTGAATAGACTAGGAAGATGATCAATAGATCTATAAAGAAACTAAGAAGGATTTATTCATTTTTCAAGAATATAAGTTTTTATTTACACTATGTGACCTATAAATATGACTACTACTTGCATAGAGATAAATAAGAAAGACCAAATGAAAGGACGCATTTGTTATCACTAGTCATTCATCAATTAACTAAGCACATCTACTAGAAAAAAGCGATGATGAGAAAAAAAAACTTTAATTAAAGTGAAAATTCAAAATATAAGTGTTTATCTAAGAAAGGATTCACCATCACTCAGGTCATTCCCCTTTCAAAGCTAAACTAGGCCATATATATAGAGAAGGTGAGAAGAAAAAGAGAAGTGGACATATTAGATAGAAATGATGAGAACAAAGTAATCATCAAACTAGTTAAAATATTAAATAAAAACTAATATATTCATAAGTAAATGCTTTGATAATGTTTTTCAACTCTCCTTTCAATTAACTCCATAAGGTTAGCAAGGGTAAGAGGAGAGGGAACTCAATGAACATCTTAAGATTTGGGGAACTGCTACCTCATCACAATGGAGTTACAATATTTAAAACCTTATTATAATTACTATGAACATCTTTAAATTGTATCTATATTTTAAATCTTTTCTTTATACCTCGATACTTATCTTCACACCAAAGACATTCTCTTTATCTAGTCAAATAGGCCTACTAGCAATGGGGCCTAATCGCTTGGTACTAGCCACATAGATGGATATGAAACTTCAATAGAAACATAAATTAGGTTTATTATCATGATTTATGATAAAATAATCATATTATATCATGATCTATTACTTTAAGGAAATGTACACCTTCCATTCTTTTTCATCTAGGTGACTAGGTCATCTATCTATTAGCCCCTTTAAATTGCCTTTCTAGTCCAAACTTGCAAGAGGATATTGCACGGAAATTTAGTGTATTTTATGAAATAATAGGTATAATAAAACAAAATGAAACCTATATAATATATTTTACTTTCTCTCTCACCTTTGTACCTTTATTTTCATTTAAAACTATGCAAAAGTGGAGGATTTAATGCATCTGTACAAGTGATAGTATCATTATATTACATGGTGAGGACCTCCTTTGATAATTAAAGGAGTTTTAGGTGTTTTCCAAGCCAAAATAAGGCATTTTAAACCATAAATATCATTTTATTTCACATAGAATCATTAATAGGCTTTAACAAGGGTTGTAGGTCTCTTCATCTCTTAAGGATTTTTCATAAATATTGTAACCTTAATTCCTAAAACAATGGAAAAATATCAAGTATGCTAGCCCCTAAACCTTCCAGAGGATCATAGGATCCTGTTCATCTTGTCTATATAGATCCAAGTAGAAGAAGTTGACTCTCGAATTACAACTAGGCCATTAGAGACGAGTTTGCATTCTTAAGCTTTATTCACGAATGTTGAAGGACTAGATGGAAAAACAATGATATAATTTTGTAGTGTGTTGACCCCTGAACCATACATAAAATTATTTGGATCCATGCATCAGGTTAAAGTCATACAAAGAAGAATAAAGATGATCTTGAACTACAGTCATTTATTAGAGGAGCTTGAGGTGATCTCAAAGGACTAAAAATCACTTTCATTGTCTTCCCCTACCTCTAAATTTTCATGAAGGGTATATTTTAACACTATCCAACCTATCAATGTCATGAAAGTTTCATTTCACCTTCATCAGTCCATCCTTTCCATGACTATACACACAGGCTACGTAAGTGACTTTAAGCTTGTCAGGCCTAAATGAAGGCTATCAACATTATGACCTTTTGTTGAGTCTTGGGGTTATATGGATGTAATAATATCATAATATTATATATTCATTATTTTATTCTTCTTAAAAACCTCCTTTCTCTCAATCAAATTATGTACCTTCACTTGACAAGGTAGACTTTTAGTGCCAAACTGACTATGTATGCAAAGTTGGGATGAATCCTATTTTATCATCTCTTTTAACCTCTTTTTAGGAATTAATTGATTTAAAATGATTTTATTAATTTTTTAATCTAAATGAGATCCATCATTAATATGTGCAATGCATCTATTATTTAAATATAGGTCCAATTGTAGCTTGCACTATTTAAGAAGCCCTATAGGTCATGATTGTAGTATAATTACATTTTGAATTTCAAGGTCACAATGAAAACTAATAAGAAAAATAAATAATTTATAAATTATATTAAGAAAATATTTAACTTCATTTTAACCCTCTTATATCATTCAAGACACCATACTCCACAAACATACAATTTGTTTTTTGCACCTATCTAGACCTAACTGTAGGTGGCAATTTTGGGGTCTTGACTATGCATAGAGTTTCAAAACAAATCCCTAATAATTCAAGAATATTTTATACTATATTGAGAACTAGATACCTTCCTTGAAACTCTACCACCTTTTCAATTAATTTACATCTTCATAATGATTATTCATGTGTTTCATTTTCACTCAATAGATGGTTGTACATGATTACTAGGAAGAGTTCAAACATTGAGTATTGAAGTTGGATTTCTCAACTATATCATTGACACTTTAAAATTAGTCCAACTTCATTAGAATTTACCTCTCACTACTCTACAAATTTCATGAACCTATTCATATAATTTACACATTTTTCTTCTTACCTTCATACACATGTATGTGTATGAGTATCTAGGCCTATAAACTCAGTTCATGGATATGACACTATTCATTTCAATATTATTTTAACTCTCCATTGGATTAAATATTTTATTTATATATGAATTATCTCATCATTCATGTGCATATTCTAACCTTTTTTATTTTTCCCTAATGTCTCAAACTATCTCAAATTTACTAGTCTACCTATAAGTTTTCAAAAAGTGACGTAGGCATTGAAATTGAAGACACTCCTCTTTATTAGTCTTGGGAAATCCAAACATAGAGACACGGTAATTTACTTACCATTATTTTATGTTTTCAAGATAAAACTTAAGTGTACAAATTCAATCAATTCTCACAAGGTGTAGGCTCATAGGTCTATAGACCCATTGGTCTGTATTCCTTATATTTTAACCCTTTTATAGTGTAAATGTGGTATTTTGGGATTTGAGGACCCCTTTACACTAATTTATTACATTTATTATGAGATATTGAAACTCATGTGTCTCTGATAATATAATACAAGGCTCTTCTTACTCCGTTCTTGAAGACAACATCTAAAGGCAACATCAAAGCATAATTTTCAAGTATAAGAACATGGATGTCATAAAAGATAGGTATGGAATGCTAAAATAAGATGAATATCTTTGAATTAAAAGAGAAGGAAATGGAAACACATTATCCATCCCTTGTATTCACTAAGAATATCAAATCCTCCAAAACTTTAACAACATACTATGACGTATCATTCTCATGAAGGCTCTCTTGATCTAATAGAAGCTCACACATCTGAGTTTATTGAAAACAAACATGAAATGATTTTTCATATATTTAAAGACCCTATACACTTTTTCTTCATTCTCAAATGATTTCAAATTTTCATGAAAACTTTCATAAATCCAAAATAATGGGGATTTGAGATAATTTTTTACCCCTTATTGTCTTAGTGATTTTCCATAGATTTTTGGCTTCAATATAAAAATAAATGCTATATATTTAAATTCCACTAGGATCCCTATCTCTGGTCAATAGCTTAGACCCTGACTCTACCTATATGACATGTACCATCCATTTGAAATATGCCTTTGTGAACTTGTAGTGAGATTGATAGGAGAATGAATGAATATCTTTCCTTCTTGAGACATATACAAGCTTATTAAACTTGGATATAACCTATAGAATTTGAAGAGACACTTTGAAATAATCTTCACCTGTAAGTGGGCTCTTGAAGGATATACAAATGCCTTTGACTACCTATTTAGAGTTATAATTGAAGTAACTAACCTATTCTAACATGAAAACTAATAATATAACTTTATCTTGACAACATTCATATTATGTCTCTTCTTTAAATGTTTATAATTTGATAAAATCCATACATTATCTCATATTTATCCCAAAAGGTGACTTAAAGGACTGTAGAGTGTATGATATGCATGGTGGAAGACAAATTCATGGTTAGATGACTTTTAAAGCTTTAAAAATCCATATTCAAATTTAAGTGACCTATTGAACATTGTATTTAATAATCCAATAAATAATATCACTTTGAGAAGTTTTAAATTTTCCACAATTGAAACTTAGGTCTCTCCAAAAACCTTAAAAAATGCTAAAATAACTTAATTTATTAAAACAAGTTTAACAAGATTTAAACCAAGCACCAAGTTAAAGGACTTGACTTGATTGACCATGTACCATCTATAAACACCATTACATACTCCTAGGACCCACTATATTTACCTTTAAATCATTACAATGAATGAAAATGACACTTCCTTAAACAAAACTAAAAAGACTAATAAATTTTCATTTCAAAACCTCATAACGCATGAGATGGGTTAGGAACAAGGCATGGAAGCATTAAAATAAATTTTTAACCTATATGAGTTTACCTTTTGACCTTGGGGGTCAAAATTGGTCAAAAAAATGGTTATTCATAATGGTAGTATATTTGCTATGCTAAAAGACTAGTAACCTTGTCCTTCCATTAGGTAATGGAGTCACTTTCACTCTAATATAGATATTATTTGACCTTGAAATTGGAAAAAAAAAATTGACCTTAAAACCACATAAAATAATCACAACACACATAAATCAATGAAACCATACATACACATGTGTTATCTAAGAACTTAGGGAACACAATAAACAAGAAAGTAACTAGCATGCACAATTGATCAAAAAATAACTTCTTTCTCATAGGTCAAAGGGGAAGTTTCTCAGATCCTTTTCTCCATGATGTGTAAAATATCATGAGTCAATATTCCTATTATATATTTATCCTTTTATCTTCATCCTCTTCTTTATTTCCAATCCCCTTGGTATGATCTCAAGTGAAGTGACATCTACAAAACATTCACCCATTAATGTGAATTCATTGTATGCTTTAAGATCCTTCTCATATTTCTTAGTAGATGAAACCTCATCAAATTATACTCCATATAGGAATAATTATTGGGTATCCATATCAATTTGAGTGACCTCATGTTTCTTATCATCTATTTTAAGCTCATCAAGGTCTTCAAGGAGCTTTGCATACTCACTTCAAGTTATATCATGGTCCTCAATGGATGTATCTTATTCAAAATATTCATGAACATGATCAATAGGATGTGTATCTTTTAAAATATTATAAATCTCATGAATATATTAAAGGTACCACTGATAATCATCTTTTGTCTCTTTTCTTTAGTCAATATGAACAAGGCCAACTAGAAAAAATCTTCATCTTTCTCCTCAAGAGCTATAGGGCTATCAAGGGTTTCAAAATTATCTCTAAAATCATGATATGATTTTAAATCAACCTATTTTATTTTATTTTATTACTCATTTAAAAAAATTTAAAATTCATTCAAAACCTCAGCTTGTTTACTTAGAAATCCGTTGACATCAATACCAGTTTTTACCTTAATAAGGTTAGAAATAATTGAATCTCTTACTTGAATCATGTTATAAATATGATCTTAAATAACCTCATATTTTAAAATTGAATTTCCTTTTCCTTCCCTATGTGGATTACTGATTAATATCTCCTCATTAAATTCACTTGAATAATCTTCATCACACTCTACTTGAACCTCACTTTCATTTGTAACTTCTTTTTCATTTTCTTCCCATATGGCAGGTTCCACTTCAAGAAGGGAGATGGTGGGAGGGTGATGGATATGATCATGAGTTTTAGAGGGGTATTAGGTGTCATAGGTGACTTATGAATAGGTTTGCTAATTGTATATTCTTGTAAGAAATCTTGGAGAGAAACTAAGTTTAGTTGGGCTATGAGTGCCTTATTATCTTCATTAACCACATCATCTTTATCATAGTCTTCTTTAAGTTATTTCTTAGCTAAAACTTTATTTCCAACATTATCAACTAGTACCTCCTTGTTTTGGATAGGTTATTTAATAGGCTTCCAATATGGAAAATATTTGAATTCAATCTATTGATCTTGGTTGTCTTCCTCTTATTTCTCCCAAGACTTCACTAATTGTTTTGATGTTGGGAACTTGACCCTAATAGGTTCTCTTGTATATTGAATTAGATCTCTTATATGTTCTACTGGAGGATAGTCAAATTTTTCATGAGTATAAGGAGCATAAGAAGGCTTGTAAGTAACATAAGGGGGATATTGAATCTTTTGGTCAAGCTCATTTTTTTCTTTCCCAAATATCTATCCTTTTTAATACAAAATCACATATATAATTACTCTCTAATGGATCATTATATATATCTAAAAATAGCCCAATTATTTTTTCATATTGGGAAGTTAAACAAACTCTTCTTGCACATTCTAGTACCTCACTATCCATCTCATCCATTCCATATTTAAAAGCTTGTGAATATAGTGGAGGAGGGCAAGGAGGGTAGCATGGTTGAGTATAAGGATTTTTATACAATTGATATGGCTCATAAAAAGGATAAGAGTGATGTTATTGGTAGTAAGGAGGGTAATAAGATTCATATCATTGCTAAATTATGTAACTAGAGTCACATGAAGAGAAGTAAGACACTCATAAGACTATTGCGGTTCATGATAAGGATTATAAGGATCATGACAAGGATGGTATAGCTCATTATAATATTGGTAAGGATTATGTTGAGGTTGATAGGTAGTGTTATAAGACTGATGTGCCTCATCCACTTCCATGAAATTTAAATTCACCTCAAACTCAACCATAATAACTTCATCAAGATAATGAATTTAAATCACACTTACTTTGAACAAGTGACTGGGATTCTATAATTATATAATTTAGTATAGATTCACAATTTATTTCTTTAATACCTCCAAAGGCTAATATGTAGAATAATAACATAAAAAATAATTCCACTACTTTAGATCTTCGTCCCACTAGGTGTGCCAAAAATTTTATCAACTGATTTTTCACCCTAAGGAGAGATGTTCCATCCTTTTTAAAATTGAAATGACCTCAAGGTCATGGGTGACCTATTTTATAGGTTAATATATATGTTATAGGTCAAGATCCCCTTGATGAATCACTTAGGCTAAAGCACTAATCTAACACTTACTATGAAAAGGGAGATAAACCTATTCTAATGGGGGTGATGTACCAACTATGTGATCATAAAATTGTATATCATATATTAAATAAATTAATTACAACATGAATTAAATTAAACTACTCAAATAAAAAGGTCTCTAGTCATTATTGTTTCACATAGAGGCTAGTAAATGGTGAATAGACTAGGAAGATGATTAATAGATCTCTAAAGACACTAACAAGGAGTTATTAAATCTTAAAGAACATAAGTTTTTATTTATAATTAATATTTTATTTATTATTCTAATCCTCCTCTAATATAAAATTCTATGACTTTTTAGAACTATTCAATTTTACTAAATCAACAGTGATTTACTACCTCACTTAGGTGATGTCATTCAACAAGGTCAATGAGAAAGAGTAAGAGTGAAATCCCTCTCTTACACTCCCCTTACACACTCTTCCTCTCACATCCCTCTAATACACTCCAAGAGGTTATCATTGCACTTTCATTTCAATTTTCCTTTGACACTCAAAAATGTCTTTAAATGGTGTCTCTTACATAGTTTTCCATGTGTGTAATCATGAGTGTGAGGATTCATCATCTACGATTGATTTTTATCTTGATTAAATGGTCCATATTGATCCTAAAATTCTATAAAATCAAATTTTAGTGGCCATTATAGATAAAATTTTATGTGTAGAGTTATTATGCAAAAATATAACAATAATATTCACTTTATCATCTCATATACCAAGCTAAACCAAATTGAACAAGGAGATATGTTTCTCATGAAGTATTAGTATGTTCAATGACTCTTAGCTCACAATCCAAGGTCAAAATATATGTACCTATATTCAATCAATGGTTTTAAGGGAGATTAAAGGTTATATTTGTCCTTCCAATTGCATTATTTCCTTGTTACCCTTATAGCTCACCTAAGGGATTGGAATTGAGTTGATTGTCTTTAGATTTTTCTTGCTTTTATGCACTAAAAATTTTACTAACTCCCTCTTAGATTTATATTCTACATAATGGCATTCCCAATGGGACCCCAAGTATTAGACACACTCACAAACTATTCTAGAACATTTTCCTTCTTCTAATTACTAGAGTTGGTTTTTTGAAAATCTAATTTTGTCTCTTTTCTTTCAAAAATTAGTCAAAATACATACAAGGACAAAATCTAAATTTTTATACTATTTAACCATGAATTCAAAATAAAATTATCTAAAATCATTCTATAAAATGTGAAATTATGTCAAAATTTTGTGAAATTGTCCCTATTCTGATCTTACTCTCCAAAACTATGAATTCAAAGCTTTGGTTTGTGAAAAAATCTAGGTAAATAAATAATTCATCCTACATTTTTTTATTATTTTTATAGTATTTTCTAATAATCATGAATTTATAATATGTAACTATGTAATCATTGAATGAAATTATGTAATTGTTTCCTCTATTTCTATGTTTTTTCTATAGGTTTCTAGTAATTATGAAATAAAAAACACTATTCACGAAATCATTCTAAAAAATTATGAAATTATAACTACAAAATCATCATCTAAAATAGTGAAATTATGTTCTAAAGTTGTGAAAATATCATTCATAGTTTCGAAATTATCATTTCTAGTTGTAAAATTGTTTTCAAACCACAATTATTATCTGTTGACTTTTTATAGATTATCACCTAAATTGAATTGGAAATTTGAGTTGAGAAATTTTAAACATAGTTGCGACATTGTTCTAAATTAACTTTTTTTTCATACATTCTCACTTAAATTATGGAATTATGAAATTGGGTTGTGAAATCATCTCTTACGAGTGCGAAATCATAACACACAATATTGAAATCATTCTAGAACTATAAAATTTCTAGTTGTAAGTTAAGTATGTTTGCTATTATTTTCTAATTTTCACTAATCTACAATTTCATAGTTTACCTTTACTGTGTAACTATGAAATCATTCCATAGAGCAATATTTTCATGATTTTGAGATCTAATTGTGTAACTTGATTTCACTATCTTGGCCTACTCAAACTTCTAACAAGTGTTTGTAGGTTTTCATCGGCAAGGAGAAACAATATCGCATCACAAAATCAATCTATCACATTTGAAATCTTTTGTTTTAAAAACATTGCTCACATTTACATTTAGTTTTAAAACATTGGCAAATTTCTTATTTTTCATTCCAAATTATTTTTGCAAGGTTTTCACACATTTCAAATCTAGTGTATAAAAATAATTACTTTCACACATTCAAATCCACATCTTTATTTTAATATTTTTTATCAAATTTGTCTATATGTTCTCCTTTATCTAGACTAACTCATAAATGTGACCAAGCGACGTATTCATTATAGCATAGGGTTTAAGTCGTGTATGGTCTCCCCTCATTTTCTTGAATGTGGGTGACTTAGAATTGAATTTATCCCATTTTTCATTTTTGACTTCATAATTAGGATTTCATAACCTCCTTAAAATTCCTTTATGGTTGTATTTACTTGGGGTTTCATCTCCCAACATCATGCTAGCACCACTTATACAATGGGGTATATAAATTTAACATACTATTCATTGGGACAATAGTTGATCTATTAACATAACCAACAAAATAGGGTCTTAGATCATGCAATATTATACACATTGCACTCTACTAAAAAACTAAAAGATGGAGTGGTTTTGAAATGGACAAGACCCTTTTATAACAATATATATGGTTTGAATCCATGTGATGGATATTTTATTATACCCAAGTGTTTTAAGGAACTTTTAGACCATTTAAAAAGCCATAAAAATTAAAGATTAATTGAGTCCACTTATGGTGGATTATCCTACCAATGTTGAGTAATTTGGATTATAGGTTCTTGAGAGACAAAGGGGGGCTAATCATTCTCAAGAATTGGTATAGTGGTGGAAGTTTGTTATATACTATGAAAAACTTGTATCATTTATTAAAATATGAGTTTACACTTCCGTGCTTCTTCTTTACTTACATTTTTTAGTCTAAAATGGTTTTTCATAAAAAATATATATATATATATATCTAACTATCTCTCAAACCAAGCTCAAAACCCACTTTCAGATTATTTAATCTAGGGACATTTAGTTTGCACTTGAGTCTTGCATGCCACTTGGTCTTCAATGGCTTACTCTTTGTGTTTAGATTGCATCAATTGGATTATATTTTTAACTTTATTTAAGAAATTTATCTAAATCCAATATCAAGTTACCATAATTTTCACATTTCCACATATTTTCACACTAAGGTTTTATGTTGTTCCAATTACCATTTGATACTTAGCCTTTTTTGCAACATTTCATCTATCATTTGAAACAAATAGCCTTTTCTTCCCTTGGTACTTTTACCCTACCCAATTCACTTATAAAATTGAAATTAGGTTTTATTTTTTTATCTTATACCCTAAGTTCCTATACCATTAAAATGTATTTTCTAATTGTGTGTTGTTACACTACCTATGTTATTTTAAATTTGGGCTTATGCTTTCTTGTATTAAATTATTCCCTAAGTTATGGGACTATTAAAAAATCTCTCACATTATGTGTCAATCCTAATTTTCCTTATATTATTAATTTTCCTTCTAATCCCAATTTTCCTTATATTTACAATTTCAAATTTGAGTTCTAATTCAAACGTTGGTGCTAATATCCACCCCCTTTATAGGAATAAGGTTTAAACCATGTTTGGGTCTGGATTCAACATTTCAAGGCCATGTTTCCATTTCTTATACCAATAATTTTTGAATTATTAGTACCTTGATTTCAAGTGTTCCCAAGGTCTTATGAATTGAGAATTTTTAATTTGAAACATTTGGACCTCAAATTTTTGGATGCATCCTCTTATAAAATCTTGTCTTTACTTGTTACAATCATTGACAAAAAAATTGAATCATAGTCTAAACCATTTTGATGTGCCCTCCATTTGGTTCCAAAACTATTTATAGTTACAATATAAGGTTAGATTCCAATAACAACTCTAATTCCTTGTCTAATTCTAATACTAATTCTAATGCATGTGCCTAAAATGTGCCAAAATTAAACATTGGTGAAACTATTCCTCTTTGACATTTGCATTGGTAGACCAAATTTGAATTTTTAATGTCTACCAAAGTTAAATTATAATTCAAATTATACATCTATCTAATTAAATTATGTACCATTTTAAATTAATTATAAATTTATTTCATGACACTACAAACCTTTATTGACTTTCCATTCAATATCCTACACCTATCAGTTTGGAACAACAAAGTCATAACATCCATCCTTTCTTTCATTTTGAATAATACCTGTGATGATTTTCCCTTTTTTGGGATAAGCCTATTCTAACCTATTCTAATTTTACCTTTTTAGTGCCAATCCTATTTTAACCTATGCCAATTTGACCTTTTTGGGGCCCATCCTATTTCATTTTTTTGCCAAGACTACCCTTTTTGGGGCCCAATCCTATTTTTGTTATGTTCCAAGGCTTCCCTTTTGGGGCTCAATATTACCTCCATTATATTCCAAAAACAAACATTTTTGGATCCAATTTATTCCAATCTGATTCCCTTTTCATAAATCCTTACTTGGGGGTATTAGTTAAAGGTTAATATGAGTCATGGCATCTCACAATCTTATACCTATTCTATCATGGACATCCTTATGTCCAAAATTAATAGATCAAATCACTTAGATTAGTAAAAAAAAGGAATACTTTACATCTATTTTGGATACTTTATCCATTAACCCAAATTCTAAACTAGTTTTACAACAACAACAAAAAAACAAAGATGAAAACCTTGTCAAAATGTGGGAAATGGGCGTTAAACATTTGGTTCAATTTCTAATAGAAGACTTATGTTATTTTATTAGAGATCCTAAAGAGACACCTCAATAAGGAAAATATTTTAAACCTATTATATCATTGCCTATCTTAGGACTTATTTTCACTTAAATTTACACCCTTTTAGGAGATGTCTTAGCTCTCCTCATCCAAGTCACGCAATTTAAACACCTCTAGGCTATGGACAAGCCTAAGAAAGAGGTGAATCTCTAGATAGGGATATCTACCTTAATGTACCACTTGTATATAACTAATAATCCTATATTTATGGGGGAAATGGAGAGATAAAACTGAAATAAAACTATCCTAAGGGAGGTGATAAACCAAATCTATTAATGACTACCAACTAGTTGCATGTTACACATGAGACCATGAGACTAACCAAACATACACTTTACCAATATTCATCTTCTCACATAAATATTGCATTATGAGGCTATGGATTAATGTTTAGGATATGAATAATAGATAATAGGCCTCAAATATAAATAATGAATAGACTAACTCAATCAACCTTAACACATCCCAAAACACTTCATGTGACCCACAAGAAGAAGATTTCCAACTGCAAATAGGTGAGAGAATGAGATAGTATGAAAAGGAAACAAGATTAATCACCAATCAAGGTTAATAATACAAGTAAAACACACTATGAATAGTCATGGAAGACATAAAAATTAGTTGTCTTTATTTATCCATGGTATGCAAATGATCAGGCCTTTGCCATACTTAGGTGGAGTATAAGTTACACAATCCAAAATGGTTAGTTTTTATAAAACTTGAGAGAGAGAGAGAGAGGAGAGAGAGAGAGAGAGAGAGAGAGAGAGAGAGAGAGAGAGAGAGAGAGAGAGAAGTAAAAAGTTCATAAGGACACTTGTCAAAATGAGCAAAGGAATTACATGTGAATGAGAGGAATATGTGAAATGAACCATGCAAGGTTAGGAAGCACAAGTCTCACCCTCATGAAAATCATGAAAAGTGGCATGAAATTCCCTTTACTAGCTCAAAAAACTAACTTCATGATTTATCCCTATTTAAACATCCAAAAACTAATTACAGATAGTTTTAATTATTTTAATGAGAGGGAAGCATTTCAAACATGCCTCTCCATTCATTGGTTGTAGTTTTGATCATCTAAAATCTTCTTAAAATTAGCTATCACCATCTACAATCAAAGTAATTATCATTTCACACACCTTGCACACTTGGCATCAAATTTGGATTCATTTTATCATTAAAATCCATAAAATGTAGTGTATGACACTTTTCAAGATCTTCCATGGCCTTAGAGGCATCAATCACACCTTAAAATCAATCCATTTAGAGCTTTTCACCATTCTCAATGTCATGTTCACTATGCCAGTTTTGAATGGCTAAATGAGAGATCTTATTGTAATAATTAGGATTTTTTTTCAAAGTAATAAAATGACCATATTGAGTTATTACAAGTCTCTAGCTTCCTTCTAAACTTTATTTTATCTCTTGAATGTTCTTAGAACCTGCACAACACATAAAGTAATCAAAATTACCATACTTGTACAATTATGTACAACTCAAAGGGGTAGGGAGGATCCTAAGAGATTAATTTAAAAAAATTAATCACTTTCATGGTCATTCCATCTTTTATAGATATCCTTCTAACCTCATCTTCCCAATCAGGTCCTTCTCCAAGGGTTTGCAAGGGTTTTGAGCAGTTTTAACCTTTAGTGATGTTTCATAAAGATATAATGTTAAAATATAAAATTAATGACACTAAATTTATTTTCAAGACCTTTTATAACTCCTCCAAATTTCCTTTACCTTCATGTAAAACCTTTAAGGAGATGTGAACTTCCAAAGTTGCTCTATCGAGTTTGATTCTCCACTTTGCATAAGTCTAATATATATCTGAGCTCAAAATGAAATTATTCATATTTAATATACAAATTTAAAGCTTTAAAACACCTATAATGACCTTATAATAATTATCTAATATGATATGAATCATATCCCATGGTATAAGTGTAAGTGACTTCCCATTTGGCCTTAGGCTTAAACCCTGCCTCATAGGTCTGACTATAACTCCTATGGTCCAAGCCACATTATTCATATTATTCCTTATATGATTTTTTTTAATGTTTTATTGGGATTTTTACAACTCCACACACCTATCCTAAAGGTTCAAACAAATTTTGGCCCACGCTTCTATCTCCTTTTGTCAAGACTACAGGGTTTATGCATGACAAAAGTGCCCTCTATCTGAGACAAAATAGAGGGAACTTACCCTATTTACTTAGACAAAATTAATGTTTTATGGGATTATTAAACATATAAAGGTTATATCTACCAATTTTTATCCCTTTACCAGGTCAATAGACCCCCTAACTTCTATAAAACCCAAGACAAATAGTATAAAAGGGGACTATGCACAATGTTTGGATGTGGACTGTGTATGAATTATTGGAGACCTCTCTCTACTTGTTAAAATATTATTAGTTTATTTTTATATGTTTTTCACCATTATGATAATATTAAAAATGTTTTACAACTCTTATGACCTATGTTTGCACCTATAAACATATCATTACTTGGTTAGGCTTGACTAGTGAACTGACCTTACCTGTATACTTCCCCTACTCATAGATGTAAAGCACACTCTTAGGGATAATTAATTAGTCTAGGGTTATGTTTAAACCATTAGTGTTATCCCATATTTATTTTAGTCACTTATACCATGCATTTTCCATTCCAAAATGCTAGAAAGTCATAAACCAGGTCACTATTATCACAATCAAACAAAGTCAACTATGTTTAGGCAAAAAAGGATCCTATAGGTGTATTTGTTTACATTAATCCTTGAAATAATGTTTGATGTACCTTATAAATATTTATACACCATAATTTAACTTCAATTCTTATTTTCAAGCCTATATTAAGGTCTATCACCAAGGTTATCAAGCTCATTCCTCATGAAAAACCTATAGCTAACTTATAGGTTGCATTTGTGATGAAAAGGGAACCTGTAGGTGTGTCTGGGAAACTAAAAACCACTTATCATATCCTATTTATGATATTATATATCATAAATTTCACTTTCCACCATATCCAAATATGATATCTCCAATGCTTAGGTCCACTTTATGGATGATGCAAGAGCTAAAGTCTATTATAGGTAAATGTCCATAAGGCAAGGACACCTGTAAGTGTGTATGGGAGGCAAAACCCCTTATATCATTTTCCTTGAGTGAAGTTCAGATCAAAATTACTCCATTAAACTATTTTTAATCATCTAATCATAGTGGCATGGTTTAGTTTTTCAACTTTGGTGGAGAAGGTCTCTTATGGATAAAAATCCTATAGATATCAAGGCTTGAAATTTGTGCATAAAAAATCAACATTGGGATTCTCAATAACCAACCTCCATTGATAATTTTCCCATAAAAATTTTTGTATTCCTTGTCCTATTTGTGGAATTAAATACAAACACATGAGGATGCATAAAAACAATTGACAAACCTATTATATGTTATTCACAAAATTCCCTTAGACCCCTATCTTGTACTTTTGGGGATTTGATCCTAGAACTCAGTCATCCCACTTTAAATCCTAGTTTCCACTTATATTATCTAACTTAAAAATAAAATAGGCCTATCATGGTCAATTACACCTACCAATATTCCAAGTAAAAGTTTTGTCATGTGTTTCAATGTCTCAAAACAACCTCTCAAATCTTCCAAAACCTGTAGGTGGTCATTTTCATGTTTATATATTGTAGTATAAGATGGTAGGCAGTGAGTGTTGCATTTGAATTTCAAATGGATTCAACATATCTCCAAGTTCTAAAATATACTATATTAATTTTATATAATCCTATTCAACTCAAATACTCCCTCCCAATGTGATTTCTCTTCATGGGAGCACTTGTACATGCATTTTAATGGTAGGAGTCTTTGAGTTTAGGTAGTGGATAGAATTTGGACAATGTATGATGATGAATGATATAATTAACCTGAATAGTTTCATTATCAATCCCTAAATTTATTTTTATATTTATGATAATATTTACACAAGTCTCAAAACACATGTTCCAATGTGAAAACCTCCTACAAACAAAAGTTATAGAGTAAGCAACGGTGTCTAGTGGCTGGTTAGTGTGGTGTATGAACTTGTAACCAACATAAATTATATTAAAACCTTAAAATAGACTATCCTAAATTATTCGTGCCCTTAATAAGTTGATATATCCTTACTACCACCCCATGAACATGTTAAATAGGCTTTATACATGTGACTACAAGTGAAAGAGAGTGCAGAGTTAACTATGAGAAAGGAAAGATTGAATATTGATAAAAGCATGGCTTTATGAGATTAAAAATGAAGGTAAAATTATAAATATGTCCTTGATACTTTTTAAAAACCATATTATATTCACATGGGACCCTTTTAGAGAACCAAGCATTCTACAAATAAGGAAACCTAACTAAGACTACACGTGATAGTACCTTCTTGTAACATGAGATAAATTATCCTTGAAACAAACATGAAACATGAAACCAAGAATTAAGATAATTTTATAATAGATCCAAAATTCTTTGGATTCAACATCAACATTTGGATTGTAGTACAAAATTATCCAAATTGGAGTAAAACCTATAAGGTGCAAGAAATAGTGAGTAAAAAACATAGTCAGCTTGTAAAATATGGTTCATAAAGAATGGTTGAGAAACCTTATAAATATTGTTATGTAAATGGATATATATTATTATAATACCACCTCCCAAAAGTGTTTAACCTAAAACCTCTTCAACTATTTGTACTAAGCACAAACCTGTTAACCACTTTTGTGTGTCTAGAAAGGCAAAGAAGGAGAAGAATGGTTGTGGGCATTCTTAAGAAATTAAAAAGAATGTAATGAACTGATATTAGTGTGAGGAATATTAATATATGTTCCATTACCTTCTCCCAAATTTCACCTTCTCCCATGTGTTGTACAAGTGCCAAACTTCTCCTTTTTCCTTTGATTTATTGATATTCAGTTAGATAACTTGTAAGTTTCAAATGGGACTCACATTATTGATAGGTAATCTAATTTTTTTACATATGAGAGAAATTTAGGACACTTGGGCACCTTTAAAACCATTCCACTTGCATTTATGATCCCTAAGAGCCTTCTAAATGACTCAAAATGACATATTGACTAATTATACCAAGACCAAGGCTAATATGACATTACGTGACATCAAATAACTTATAATACACCCCATGAAAAAATATTATACCTCATATAAACCTTTAAAGTCAATTTTTTTCCTCTAGGGGTACTAATTTGACCTATAGGGTCAAAATTGTTCAACAAATTGGTGACTCATAGGGAGGTATGCTTGTTATACCAAAGATTAGTAGCCTTATCAATCCATTGAGATTAGGGAGTCATATAAAGTTTGAGATTAAAAAAAGACCTTGGAGACAAGCTTTGATCAAGACAAGAATAATTGACTACCTCAACCACACAAAGCAAAGGACACACACACAAAAAAGCAAAAAATCTAACAAGACACACACACACACATATGTGCTCAAGGAACTTAGGGGAATAAAAAAAAGTATTATGGACTACTAGAAACTAAGTATACCTCATTTCCAAGATCAAAAACAAAATTCCTTGAATCTTCTTCTTCATGAAATGCATCATATCACCAAGCATATTTCTCTTTAGATTAGATGCTTAGTAGGTCAGACCTATTCCTTAGAACTTCATTTGATCTACTCTCGAGTAGATCATCCTTAAATATGTATCAAATGTATAATAATTCCTATTGAATCTATACACATACCTCATACTAATGCCCACTCTTCATCTCATGATCAACTTTAATCTTCTTGGTAGGCATGGATTCAACAGGAGTAGTTTCTTCTTCCTTAAAATATTAAGGCCAATATGAGCTTATTCTATCCTTTAAGACCTGATGTGTTCCTCAAAAATATTTTAGAGGATGATAACCCATATTGATTATTTAAAATATATCATTATGGGATGCATATGTTTCTTGAAAGAACAAAAGTGAAAGGTTGATTTCTCTTTACATACGCACTTGAGTGCCAAGGTTTCCTTCTCTATTTTTTATTAGATCATAACCTACTTGAAGAGGAGTATTACCTAATCCAATGATTTAAAAAAATTCATCCCAAGGCTGATTATGAAATTTATCTTTCCCATCCATGATATCTTTCATAGTGATGGAAGAACCAATGATTATGTCATCTTCTTTGGCAAAAGGAAAACATTCTTCCATATCAACCCAATTAGAAGTTTCAACATAAGAGAACACCTCTTATTTAGAATTTAGGACATTTTGAGGGCTCTCAAGTTGCATCTCAATTGTCATAACATGACTTTATTTCTCAACGGTTGTAATATCTTCAATCTCCTTCTTGGTGATGCTAATTCTAGCCATTTTGAAATCATGTGACTTAGCCCAATAAAATTGTCAAGGAGTTAAATATTATTAAATCAAGAGTTATAATTTTTCCTCAATAAAATTCTATTATTTAGGTTCCTATACCACAATTCCATCAATTCAAAGGGTGATAGGGTGAGGAGAAGATGAACTAGTTGGTGGAGGTGGAACATAGAATTCTAAATCAGATTGAGAATGAATTATAGGGGATTCTTTTTTGAGCTCTTGAGGAAGGGGAGGTAGACCTTGGGATAAAATAGCTTGGTTTTCTTCCTTCACTTTTAAAATCACTTCATTGAAATTTAATTGAGATTGAGTACTCTCTTGAGGAAGGTTAGATGGGGTATGTTTAGGCATATGATCTTCTTTTAGGTCTAAACCTTCCATCATACCTTGATTTAGTAATTTCATCCCTAAATCTAAATATTCGATTTGCTTGGATGGGTTCTCTTGTAAAAGTATCTCTTGAAGTTCATAATAATATTCATGAGGATGAGGAGTATAGGAAGGTTGGCATGGAGAATAAGATGTCTCTTCAGGAAGGGTGGGAGGGACTTGTATAAACTAAAAATCTTTCTCAACCTCGCACTCTTTTTTTAGGATCTTATCCTCTTTCTTTCCCCATGATTTCATTATTGTATTCCAGATTACGATTTTAGGATTATGAGTATTTTCTTGAGGTATTGATATAATTTGAGGATTGGATGAGATGCTCAAGAAATTTAGTATCTCCTTAGGCTTGGATTCTCCAACTTGTCTCCAACTTGGGATTTCATATCTAGAGGTCTCTTTTTGAGGTGGGAATGTAATGTGAGAGGGAAATGAGGGCTTATATTCCAATTATGTTTCTACAAAGATGGACTGATTCATTTGCATATTGGCTAGCTCAATCTACCTATCAAGGTTTGCTTAAAACATCAGGCTTGTCTTTTCAACTCTCTCTTCTAACTGATTGGGGAAAAGATGACTTTGATAACCTTGATTGGGATCATGATTAGGGATCAAATATGGATGATATTAATCTTGGGGAAGTGTATATAAAGTATGATATACTTGTTGAGGCTTCTCCTCATTAATTCTTATCTAATCTTCAAAGGATACAATCAAACCACTCACATCTACCATGTCACTTATAATCCTTTACTAATTGGTTCTCTCAATAGGTACCCGCTCTCTTTTGACAAGTTTTAATGCATCTCTCCCCTTATAAATAAGATGACTAGGAGCATCTATACCATGTCCCCTTTGTGTATATATATCTATCATGTACCTCTCATAGCCCAAAAGAGTTTTCTTGAAGGTTAAAATGGACTAAGTTGATGAGTGTCTAGGTTGACTAGGGGAACAAGACATTGAGGAGGCTATTTTTAGGACTACTATAAATCATGAGAATGATGGAAATGACCCTATTTAAACTGGTAAGGATCATGACTAGGCTTATAGGGTCTATCATAACCTTGATAAACTTCACTATCTTGTGTAAAACAATACTCAACACCAAAGTCAGCCATGAAACTTCATTAGCAAGAAAGAAAATAAGGAATTATTATCAACAATCTTCAAAATGAATATCTAGGTAGCTTGACAAGCTAATTTAACTTTAGAGTCACCATTGATGTTTAGATAGATTCCTCTAAAGTTTGGTGTGTTGAAAGACAACACCAAAAATATTTCTACTTCTTGGACTAAGAGTCCCACTAGGCTTGTCAAAAATTATTGTCACTTGTATTTTCACCCTTCTAGGATATGTCTCAGCTCTCCTCATCCAAGTTTTATAATTGAAAAACCTCTAGGCTTTGGGTGAACCTAAGAAAGAGATGAATCTCTGGATAGGGATAGCTCCTTTGATGTACCACTTATAGATCACTACTAAACCTATGCCTAAGGGGGAAAGGGAGAAACAAAATTGAAAGAAAACTATGTTAAGGGAAGTGATACACCAAATTTTTCATGACTACCAACTAACTTCATGTTACACATGAGACCATGAGACTAACCAAACATAGACTTTTCCAATCTTCATCTTCTCACATCAATATTTCATTATGAGGTAATGGATGAATGCTTAGGATAGGAGGACTAGACAATAGGCTTTTAATAGCACTAGTGAATATAATAAATCACTCAACCTTAACACTTCATAAAACACTTCACATGACCTATAAGAAGAAGATTTTTAACTACAAATAGGTGAGAGAATGAGACAATATGATAAGGAAATAAGAGTCATCACGAAGCAAGTTCAATCATACAAGTAAAACACATTATGAATACTTATTGAAGAGGTAAAACTAAATTATCTTTATTTATCCATGGTATGCAAATGATTAGGGCTTCTTCATTCTCAGGTGAAGCATAAGTTACAAAAGCCAAAGTGGTTAGTTCTTATAGATCTTGAGAGAGATGAGAATAGAGAATTCTAAAGGTCACAATAACACTTGTAAAATAAGAAAAGGAGTTACATATTCATGATATGAAGATGTGAAATGAACCATGAAAGATCAAGAAGCATAAGTGTCACTCCAAGTCATGAAAATCATGAAAAGTGGCATGAAATTCCCTTTGTTGGCTCAAAAAACTACCTTCATGATTTAGCCCTATTTGAACATCCAAAAACTATTTATGGATAGGTATGATGATTGGAAAGAGATGGAATGATTTCATACATACCTCTACATGCATTGGTTGTAGTTTTGATCATCTAAAATCTTCTCTAAATAAGCTATCACTATTTGCAGTCAAATTAACTCTCTTTTCACACACCCTGCACACTTGTCATCAAATGTGGATTAATTTTCCCATGAAAATATATAAAATTTATTGAATGAAACTTATAAATACCTTCCATGGCCTGAGAGGCATGATTTAAACCTTAAAATTAACCCATATTAAGCTTTTCACCCTTTTCACTATCATGTTCACTATGCCAATTTTGATTGGTTAAGATGAGAACTCTTGTTGAAACATGTAGGAGTTTTTACAAGGCTTTAAATGGACATATTAAGTTATTAAAAGTATATAACTTCTTCCCAAACTTAATTTCATTTCTTGAATGTTTTTAGAACTTGTACAACACATAAAACATTTAAAAGTGCCCTATTTTGTACCCTATCCATACAATTATTTATAACTAAAAAGGGTGGGAAGGATCTTGATAGAGTCATATAAAATGTTCAATAACTTTCATGGTAATTCCATCTTATTTGGATATCCTTCTAACCTCATCTTCCCAATCGAATCCTTATCCAAGGGTTTGCAAGGGTTTTGAGCAGCTTTAACCTTTAGTGATGTTTCATAAAGGTCTAACATCTAACTCTCAAATTAATTTCACAAAAGTGATTTTAATGACCCTATATAGATCCTCCAAAATTATTTGACCTTCATTAAAAACCTTTAAGGAGATGTGAATTTCTAAAGTTGTTATATCAAGTTTGACTCTCCACTTTGCATAGGTTTAATGTAGCTCTAAGATCAAAATGAAATTGCTCATCTTTAATATGAAAATTTAAATAATTAACACGCATATAATTACCCTATAATCATTATATAATAGTCTAGGAATCATATCACATGCTATAAGTGTAAGTGACTTCCCATTTGGCCTTAGGCTTAAACCCTACCTAATAGATCTAACTGTAACTCCTATGGTCCAAGATACCCTATTGGGATTGATCATTATGTGATTTATTTTTCATGTTATCTTGGGTATTTTTAAACTCCAAAAACCTCTCCTCAAGGTCAAAACAACTTCTGTCCAACACTTCTATCTTCTTTTGTCAATAATATAGGGTTTATGTATGAGGCAAGTGCCCTTTGTCTAAGATAAAATAGAGGGCACTTCCACTATTTCCTCATACCAAATTAATGTTTTATGGGATTATTAAAATTATTAAGCTGTTATATAACAATTTTTATCCCTTTACTAGGTCAATATACCCCGCAAACTTATTCAAAACCCAATACAGATAGTGCAAAAGGGAATTATGCACGTTGTTTGGATGTGGACTATGTATGCATGATTGGAGACCTCTCTCTTCTTGTTATAATATGATGAGGTTATTTTTATATGTTTTAAAAAATTATTATAACATTAAAAAAATTTATAAATTTTATGACCCATGTGTTGCACCTGGAGACATATCATTTCTTGGTTAGGCTTGACTTGTGAACTGACCTTGCCTGTATACTTCCCCTACCCATAGGTGTAAAACATAGTCTTAGAGATGATTGATTGATATAGTTTTTTTTAAACCCTTAATTTTATCGCATATTTCTTTGAGTCACTTATAAAATTAATTTTCCATGCCAAAATCCTAGAACAATTATCACCTAGGTCACTATTGTCACAGTCAAACATAGTCAACTATGTTTGGACCAAAAAGGATCCTATAGGTGTACTTGTTTACATTAAGCCTTAAAATCATGTTTTATTTCCTTCATAAATATTTATAAACCATAATTTAATTACTCTTGTTCCTTTCATGCCTAGGTCAAGGTGTATCACCAAGGTTATCAATCTTAATCCTTATGATAACCCTACAATCAGCTTGTAGGTTGCATTTGTGATGAAAATGGAACCTATAGGTGTGTTTGGGGAACCAAATACCACTTATAATCTCCTCTAGATGATCTTATAGATCATTAATGTTAATTTCCACCATTATCCTAAAATTATATCTCCAATTCTTAGGTCCACTTCATGGATGATGAAAGAGCTAAAGTTTGTTATAGGTGAATGTTCATAAGGCAAAGACACATGTTAATGTGTATGGGAGGAAAAAAACACTTTATCATTCTCCATGTGTGGATTTTAAATCAAAACTACTCATTTCAAATATTTTTAATCATCCAATCATAATGGCATGGTTTATTTTTGAAACTTGGGTGGAGAAGGTCTCTTTTGGATAAAAATCCTATAGATATAAATGCTTGAAATTAGTGCATAAAAATGAAACTTTAGGCTTCTCAATAACCAACCTAAATTGATCATCTACCCATCAAACATTCTATATTCCTTGTAATATATGGGTACTTAAAGACAAACACATGAGGATGCATCAATGATACAATGTTCTAGGATCATCAGATCAATGAATGGTCATTGGTGGAGTGATCATACAATTCAAGCAAGCATACATCACACAGCTAAAAGAAATTGAAACCATCAAACAAAAATATTACATAAAGAGAGTCTCTATGAGAGTAATGCAAATGATACAAGATCAAAATATCATTATGAGGATGCAAAATCAAGATCAAAATACACATAAGAATAATATCTCTCTATCACATTGAATACTGGCTAACTAAATGAATAATGCAAAGGGAGAGAGGTATTTATAGGTTGGAGAGATAGTGAAATCCCACATTATAGTGAATGTGGTATTAATCCTCATAAATTACCTATATATACATAAGTAATCTAATGTATCCATGTAGCTAAAACCCTTAGGAAAAAGGCCTACACCAACACCCCCATAAGCACAACTTAGGTAGGTGATGATACAAAAAAATGCAAAAAAAAGGGTCCCAAAAACAAAGCCTGATGAGGTACCCATGTACCTTGAAATCTATCATAAAATATAGAAAATGATAAAACCTAGTAGGAAAAAACTCCCCCAAAAAAGAGATAAAAATAAGAAGACTAAAAGACCCCCCCAAATGATGATGCTAAAGCAATCATTACTCCAAGTATAGCTCACAAGATGATGAAGGTTGATGATGAGATCCTCTACGTAAAGATCATAGAATCTCCATCCATATTAAATACTACTTTTTCCATTTTTCAAAGGAATAACATGATGTGTGTATTGAAATTCTACCCATTCCATAATGGAAGATGAAGGTAGTAGTATGAAGGTCTCTAAATGTGACCCAAATCATATTTGTGACATAGGTCTGGCAAGAATGTGCACATAATCTAAAGGTAATACCATTGATGTGAACTAGTTAGAATAATGACATGGTAAATTCACTAAAATAATATCCATGTGAAGATTGGAGCATGACTCATCAGCTAGATAAAATGAGTCATTGATGCCCATAATAGGTGTACACATACTATAAATAGTGAAGTACTTTGAACTGCAAGCTTGTGAAGTCTTTGAAAGAGTAACAATCTACATAAAAATGAATGTATAATATATAGTAGGATAACTGAGGTATAGTATAATCTCATCCTGTGGTGGTGGCTCAATAGAATGAAGAGCACTATCCACCTAGAATGTGTCATCACAAATAATAAAAATAAGAAGTGAGAGTACAACTATCTCTAAAGAGACAATAGGTAGTGGAAGAGGAGGTGTGACATAAGTCTCAGTTGGATCTATAAAAATAGATAGTAGTATGCTAAAAAAAGTGTATGGACACCCTGTATGCTCTACATGGTGATTTAAATACCATGAAACATACAACAAGTGAACATAGACATAGTCACAAGAGTTGGCCTAGTCATTGTATTGAGTTAGGTTAATAGGCTCAAGAATATATTAATATAAGAATGGAATAAGTTATTGATCTATGAGTGAATGATCCATATAAGCATTCCATTAATAATAATTATCCTTTCCAATAAGGATCACTAGAGATGAAACAACTCTCCTCAATAAGTATCTTTGAAGTGGAATCGACATGACCACAACTGAGAGTAATAGTGCATGCTCTGGAGATGAAATTTAGACTATACCAAAAATGAGTCCAATAAAATGAGATAAATTTTTGGATAATTGAAAATGTATACTCAAATGGATGTCAGGCTCTACTGATAATGCATCCAAGAATATAAGAGTAATCTATGCAAACAGTCACTAAATGGGCACAAATAACAGTTATGAAAATTGAATGTGTAAATGAAAGAATGTAGTACAAAAAATAAAACTTCATAAGAAAATAAATAGTGACCCCCCTATGTTTTTAATTAAAAAAATGATCAATGTGAGTACATTAGAATTAACTGGCAATATGTCTAGATAGGTACGAGTAAATAGTGTGCAAATGATAATACATGCTCAAATGGACGTCAAGTTTAGCTGATAGTATGTCCACAAGAGTGATCAATAAATTTAATTAACCAAATTAGTACATGTTAAATTAAAATAGGACAAGTAAGAGGATTTTAGACTCTATCGATAATTCATCCATATGAGGAGAAGTCAATGTGTGAACTAGTCAGGTAAAACCCCCCCCAAAAAAAAATTTTTTGGCAGTTTATAATTTAGTACATTTTATAATGTAAATGGGCTATATTAGTGGTAAATTAAAAAATACACTCTTTTTAAAAATATGGTACTCAATTTTGAGCTACCTTTTTTAAGATACTAATAAAATGATTTCCCATAAATAGCCTATTTTTAACAAAAATTACACTAAATGATTAAAATAGTACCATTGAGCAAGGTGAAAAGTTCCTTCTAATGACTTCTTAGATCCATTTCAAAGTTTAGAATAAGGTGATTTTGTCTTTTGAGGGGGATTCAACCTCCTACCAATCTGGACCTCAACTTCATCTTTGACAAGTGGAGATACAAGCTTTTTAAGACTCAAAAATTACTTTTAAAAAAAATATTTCGAATGATTTTGATTTCAAACATACTAAATGATGTTGTAAAAATTTGATAAAGTCATTAATAAATGAAAAAAAAAAAAGGCAAATACAAATATGTGAGATAGAAGTTGACCCTAGACCCACCAAGGAGGAAAGGCACTAAAAAAGGACACCAAGTACAAAAATTAGTCCCCAAGCTACTCAAAATGACTAGGTTTAATGCCAATAATAGCTAGTAGATTTCACTCCTCTCATATTCCAATGCTCATCTATTGAAAGTGGTTCTTTTCTCCCTCAACATAGGTCAAATGAACATCAAAAAAGCCAATTTCATGTGTCGAAATGTGATGTCAATGTCAGAGAAAAGAAATAGAAACTATAAAGAAGGATGCCAATATTAGAATGAAGAAACAAGGTACAGATTAAAAGTTTCAGATCTAAACAATGTTTCTCATGTTTTTCTTAGTAGACAATGGATACCAAGTGTAGAGCTATCCAAAAGTGGTGCCACTTCTCCAATAACTATGCCTTAGATCTAAAATGCCATGTGTGAATGCAGCCAAGACTCTACTTTTGCAAATCCATATGAGAAAAAAAAAACTTTTGTTGGAACATGCCAAGGTAGAAGTGTATTTATATTATCAAAGCTATAGCAATGGCATAAAAGGTCTCAGTCTTGTTGCCAATATAATCCTTGATAGGTGAAGCACCACTTAAAAACATGAATAGGTTGAACAAGATCTCAAACAAGTAGAAATGGATGCCAACCTTCAAATTTTTCAATGCTTCTCTATCATTATTGTATATCTAATGCTTGTATATAATGCTCCAATGCCAAAGTAAGGAAGTCAAGCTTAAAAAATAGATCTATAACCAAAATAGACAATAGTCTTCTTCCAATGTAAATTGGATCCTCCCAGATTTAAAGTAACTAAGGAGAGAAAACCAATGCAATAGTTTCCTCATATTTAGAAATAAAATACCCTTACAAATCCCAAGAATTTTGAGAATTTTTTCAAAAATAACCCCAAAATTTCATAAACCCACTAAAAATTTGCCTAGAATAAACTCTAGATTTCAATAAAACTTAATAATAATAAAACCAGACAATTGAATACTAGATTGGTGCTCTAATACCATAATAGAATTTGTCAAGATCACTTGATAAATTAATGGTCATGGTGGAGTGATCATGTAATTGAAGCAAGCATACATCACATGACTGAAAGCAATTGAAACCATCAAATAATAATATTACATAAAGAGAGTCTCCATGAGAGTAATGAAAATGATACAAGATCAAAATAGCAATATGAGGATGTAAAAGAAAGATTAGAATACATATAATGATAATATCTCTCTATCTTATTGAGTACTAGCTAACTGAATGAATCATGAAAAGGGAGAGAGGTATTTATAGGTTGGAGAGATAATGAAATCCCACATTCTATTGAATGTGGTACTAATCTGCCTAAATGACCTCTAGATCCCTAAGCAAGCTAATGTATTTGTATAGCCAAAACCCATAGGAAAAATTCCTACACCAACAATAAAAACAATTGGCAACCCTATTATATGTTATTCAAAAAATACCCTTGGACCTCTATCTTGTACTTTGGGGATTTGATCCCAAAACTTAGTCATCCCACTTCAAATTCTAGTTTTGACTTATGTTAGCCAACTTAACCCTCAAATAGGCCTGTCATGGTCAATTCCACCTACCAATATTCCAAGGAAATTTTTTGTTATGTTTTTTAATGTCTCAAAACAAGCTTTCAACTCTTCCAAAACCTATAGGTGGCCATTTTCATGTCTGGAAATAGTAGTATAAGATGGTAGGTAGTGAGTGTTGCATTTGATTTTAAAATGGGTTTGACCTATCTACAAGGTTGAATATGGACTCTCTTCATTGTATATAATACTATTCAACTCAGATACTCCGTCCCAACATGATTGATCTTCATGTAAGCACCTATATATGCATTTTAATGGTAGGAGAATATGAGTTTTGGTAGTGGATAGAATTTGGACAATGTATGCTGATGAATGATCTCATAAACCTACATAGTCTCATTATCAATTACTTAAATGAGTGATTAGTCTTACGATAATATTCATACAAGTCTCAGAAAACCTATTCCAACATGAAAACCTCCTACAAACAAATGTTATAGAGCAAGCACTGGTGTCTAATGGCTAGTTAGTGTGGTGTATGAACTTGTAACCAATACATCCTCTTAAAACCTTAAAATAGAAACTCCATAGTTATTTATGCATTGAATAAGTTGATATACCCTTACTACCACCCTATGAACATATTAAATGGGCTTTATACATGTAATTTCAAGTGAAAGTGAGTGGAGAGTTAACTATGAGAAAGGCAAGAATGAATATTGATCAAATCATGTTATTATAAAACTAAACATGAAGGAATATTTATCACTATGACCTTAAGACCTATATAACACCATATTATATTCACATGGGACCCTTGCAGATAACCAATCATTTTGCAAACAAGGAAAATTGATTGAGACTGCACATGATAACACCTTCTTATAACATGAGACATCTTGTTCATAATAACACCATGAAACATGAAACCAAGCATGAAGATCATTTGAGAAGAGATATAATATCCTCAAGATTCAACATCACCAACTAAATGGTACAAACTTCTCCAAATCGAAGAAAAACCTATAGGGTATCGAAAATAGTGAACATAATAACATAATTAGGTTGTAAATGATGGTTCATAAAGCATGGCTAACCAATTTGAAATATTTATATGGAAATTTAAATCTATAAGTTTAATACCAACTTCCAAAATTGTTTTACCTAAAACCTCTTCAACTATCCATACCAAGAACAAACTCGCTGACCACTTCTATGTGTCTAGAAAGGTAAATAAGGTACATAATATTTTTTTGCCTTTTTAGCACTTCCAAAGAATTTAAATAAATATGGTGAGTATGAGGAAGATTAATTTATGCTCCATGACCTTCTCCAATGTATCACCTTCTATCATTAGTTGTACAAGTGCCAAACTTCTCTTTTTCCTTTGATTTCTTGATCTTTAGTTAGATAAACTACAAGTTTCAAATGGGACTCACATTCTTCATAGGTAATCTGACTTTTTAGATGTTTTAGAGGAATTTATGACACTTTGGAACCTACAAAACCATGCCACTTGCATTTATGACCCCTAAAATCCTTGTAAATGGCTCAAAATGACATATTGACTAATTTGACCAAGACCAAGGCTAATATGGCATTAAATAACATCAAATAGATTATAATACACTGCATTCCAAAATATTAGACACCTTATTAACCTATAAAATCAAATTTTTTCCTATAGGGGTCCCAATTTGACCTGTAGGATCAAATTTGGTCAATAAATTGGTGATTCATAGGGGTGGTATGCCTTTTATACCAAAGATTAGTAGCCTTATTAGTCTATTAGAATTAGAGAGTCATCTAAAGCATGAAAAAAAATACCTTGGAAATAAGATTTGATCAAGATAAGACCAATTGAATACCTCAACCACACAAAGCAAAAGACACAAAAAATAAAGTCAACAAACTAACAAGACACACACACATATATGCTCAATGCATTTAGAGGAATACAAAAACAAACTATTATACACAACTATAAATTGAGCATACCTCCTTTCTAGGATCAAAAGGAAAATTTCTTGAGTCTTCTTCTTCATGAGATGAATCATATTGCCAATCATGTTGTTCTTTAGATTAGATGATTAGTAGGTTAGACCTATTCCTTAACAATTCATTTGATCTTATATTAAGTAGATCATCTTTAAATAGGTCTCTAATGTATAATAATTCCACTTGAATTTGTACACATACCTCATACTATTTCTTGATCTTCATCTCATGATCAACTTGCATCTTCTTGGTAGGCATCACTTCAAGAGGAGTAATTTCCTGTTCCTTATAATATTGATACCAATAGGAGCATGTTTCATCCTTTAAGGGATGATGTGTTCTACCCAATTGGCTGAGAGGATGATAACCCATATTGATTATTTCAAACATATCATCATGGGATGCATATGTTTCTTCAAAAGACAAAACTAAAAGGTTGCTTTTTCTTTGCATACTCACTTGAGTGCCAATGTTGCCTTCTACATTTTTGATCAGATCATATCCTATTTCAAGAGGATTAAAAATTAATCTAATGATTTTAAAAATCTCAATGCTGATTAGGAACTTGATCTTTCCCATCCATGATATCTTGCATAGTGATGGAAGAACCAATGATAATTTCTTCTTCTTTGGTAAAAGGAAAACATTATTCCATTCAACCCAATCAGAAGTTTCAACATAAGAGACAACCTCTTCTTTAGAATTTAGGACCTATTGAGGGATCTCAACTACCATAACATGACTTTGGTTCTCAAGGGATGAAAGATCTTTAATCTCCTTCTTGGTGATGCCAATGCTAGGTATTTTGAAATCATGTGACTTTGCCCAATGAGGTTGCCAAGGAGCTAAATTTTATTCAAGCAATATTTCTAAATTTTCCTCAAAAAAAATATCTTATTTAGGTTCCCATACCATAGGTCCATTAAGGTAAAGGGTGATGTGGTGAGGACAAGATGAACTAGTTGGTGGAGGTAAAACATAGAACTCAAAATCAAATTGAGAATGAATTGTGGGGGATTATTTTGGGAAATATTGAGGAAGAGGAGGTAGACCTTGGACTAAAATAGCTTGGTTTTATTCATTCCATTTGAAAATAAATTCATTTCAATCTTATTGAGATTGAGAACTCTCTTGGCAAAGGTTAGATGGTGTGTGTTTAGGCATAGGATCTTCTTTTGGGTTTAAACCTTCCATCATACCTTGATTTAGCATTTTCATCCTTAACTATAACTCTTCAATTTTCTTTGATAGGCTATCTCAAAAAATTCTCTCTTGAATTTCATATGAATATTCATGAGGATTAGGGATATAATAGGGCTGACAAAGAGAACAAGAGGTCTCTTGTGGAAGGGTGGGAAGGACTTGCATAAGATCATACTCTTTCTCAACCTCACACTCTTTGTCTAGTATTTTATCCTCTTTCTTTCCCCATGATTCCACTATCTTATTATAGCTTAGGATGTTAGGATTAAGATTATTTTCTTGAGGTAGTGATTTAATTTGAGGAGTAGATGAAGTGCTCAATAAACTTGGTATCTCTTTAGGCTTGGATTCTCTACCTTGTCTCCAACTTGGGATTTCATATTTATAGGTCTTTTTTTGAGGTGGGGATGTAATGGGAGAGGAAATTAGGGCTTATATTCCACTTATTTTACTAATAATATGGAATAATTCATTTACATGTTGGCTAGCTCAACATACCTATCAAGGTTTATTTCAAACATAAGGTTTGTCTTTTCAACTCTCTCTTCTAACTGATTAGGAAAAAGATGACTTTGATAACCTTGATTTGGCTCATTATCAGGGATCAAATATGGTTGATATAAATCTCTGGGAAGTGGATATGAAGTTTGATAGACTTGGTGAGGTTATTCCTCATGAACTCTTAGTTTATCTTCCAAGGATGTCATCAAGCCACTCACATCTAGCATCTCACTTGTAAGCTTTTGCTGATTGAATCTCTCAATAGTTACCCACTCTCTTTTGACCAAATCTAATGCATCACTCACCTTATGAATAAGATTACTAGGAACATATATACCATGTCCTCTTTATGTATCAAGATCTATCATGTACCTCTCATATTGTAAAAGAGTTTTCTTGAAGGTTAAAATGGATTGAGTTAAGAAGTGTCTAGGTTAATTAGGGGGAACAATACATTGAGAAGTCTAGCTATAAGACTAATAAAACTCATAATAATGTTGTAAATGGCCATATTTTAACTAGTAAGGATCATGACAAGGCTGATAGGGAATGCCATAAGCTTGATAAAATTCACCAACTTGTGTAAAACAATTCTCAACACCAAAGTCAACCATGGAACTTCATTAAGAAGTAAGAACATAAGGAATGATTATCAAAAATATTCAAAAAGAATTCCTAGGTTGTTTGACCAGATGATGTAACTTTGGAGTTGTCATTGATGTTTAGATAGATGACTCTAAAGGCTAATGTGTTGAACGACAACACCAAAAATATTTCTACTTCTTGTACTAAGAGTCTCACCAAGCCTACCAAAAATTAATGTCACTTCGATTTTCACCCTTTGAGGAGATGTATCACCTCTCCTCATCCAAGTGGCACAAATGAAACACCTCTAGGTTATGAGTGAGCCTAAGAAAGAGATGAATCTCTAGATAGGGATAGCTCCATTGATGTACCACTTATAGATCACTACTAAAACTATGTTTTGTGAGGGAAAAGGGAGAGATAAAACTAAAACAAAACTATCTTAAGGTATTTGCTACACCAAAATTATTGATGACTACCAACCAGTTGCATGTTACACATGAGACCATGAGACTAACCAACTATACACTTTTCTAATCTACATCTGCTCACATCAATATTTAATTATGAGGTTATGGATGAATTTTTAGGATAGGAGGACTACACAAGAGGAATTAAATGGATATATGTAATTTACTAACTCACTCAACCTTAACACTTCCTAAAACAATTCACATGACCTACAAGAAGAAGCTTTCTAACTACAAATAGGTGAGAGTATCAGAAAACATGCTAAAGAAACAAAATTCATCACTAATGAAGATCAATAATCCAATTAAAACACACTAATAATATTCATGGAAGAGGTAAAAATTAGTGGTATTTATTGATCCATGATATGAAAATGAGCAAGGCTTTACCATACTCAAGTGGAACATGGGTTACAAAATCTAAAATGGCTAGTTCTTATAGATCTTAAGAGAGAGAGGATAAGAGAGAAGTGTAAAGGTCACAAGGACACTTGTAAAACTAAGGAAATGAGTTAAATATTCATGATATGAATATTTGAAACTAAACATGCAAGGTTATGAAGCACAAGTGTCACCCTAAGTCATGAAACTCATGAAAAGTGGCATGAAATTCCCTTTACTAACTCAAAAAATGGCCTTCATGATTTATCCCTATTTAAAATACCAAAAATAACTATGGATAGGTCTTATTATTGGAATGAGATGGAAGGATTACATAAATTCATCTCCATGCATTGGTTGTAGTTTTGATCATCTAAAATCTTTTCAAAATGAGTTATCACCATCTGTAATCAAAGTGACTCTCCTTTCACACACCCTGCACACTTGGCATCAAATTTGGATTCAATTTCCCATGAAAATATATAACATGGACTGGATTAAACTTTTTAATAACCTTCATGGCCTTAAAATCATTAGGCACACCTTAAAAGTAAACCACTTGGAGCTTTTCACCCTTCTCATTGTCATGTTCACTATGTTAGTTTTGACTAGCTGAGATGAGAGCTCTTGTTGGAAAAATTAGGAATTTTTACAAGGAATTAAATGACTATAGTGAGTTATTAAGAGTATCTATCTTCCTCACAAACTTTATTGCTTCTCTTAAATGTTCCTAGAACCTGTACAACACATAAAATAGTTAAAAGTACCCTATTTTGTATCCTATCCTTACAATTACATAAAAATCAAAAAGGTGGGGAGGATCCTAAGAGATTACTATAAAAGTTTAAATAAATTTCATGTTCATTCCATCTTGTCTATATATCCTTACAACCTCATCTTCCTAATTGGGTCCTTATCCAAGGGTTTGCAAGGGTTGTGAGTATTTTTGACCTTTAGTGATGTTTCATAAAGGTCTAACACCCAAATATCAAATTAATTCCACAAAAGTGATGTTTAGTACCCTATATAACTCTTCAAAACTTCCTTAACCTTAATTTAAAACCTTCAAGGAGATGTGAACTTCCAAAGTTGGTATATCAAGTTTGATTCTCCACTTTACATATGTCTAATGTAGCTCTGAGCTCAAAATGAAATTCCTAATGTTTCATCTATAAATTGAAATATTTAACACACCTTTAATGACCCTATAATAATTATATAATATTATAGGAATAATATCCCATGCTATAAGTATAAGTGACTTCTCATTTGGCCTTTGGTTTAAAACCTATCTAATAGGTCTAATTGTAACTCATGTGGTTCAAACCACCCTATTGAGATTACTCCTATGATTTATTTTTAATGTTTTATTATATTTTATTGAACTCCACACACCTCTCCTCAAGGTCAAAATAACTTTTTCCCCACTCTTTCATCTTCTTTTGTAAAAATAGGTTTATGCATGAGGGAAGTGCTTTCTATCTAAGTCAAAATAAAGGGCACTTCCCCTATTTCCCTAGACCAAATTAATGTTTTATGGGATTATTTAACTTATTAAGGTTATATTTACCAATTTTTTTCCGTTAAATATGTCAATATACCCCCCACTTAAACAAAACCTAAGACATATAGTGTAAAATGGGATTGTGCACAGTGTATGGATGTGGACTGTGTATGCATGATTGGAGACCTACCTCTAATTTTTATTATATTATTAGGGTATTTTTGGGTATTTTTAACCATTATTATAACATTCAAAAAAATTCCAACTCTTTTGACCCACGTTTTCACCTAGATTGTACAGACTTGTCCAAATTGGAGCAAAACCTATAGGGTGCAAGAAATAATGAATAGAAAAACATACTCAAATTGTAAAGAATGGTTCATAAATCATGGTTTAATAATATTATAAATATTATAATTTAAATTTATCTCTCTAGGTATACTACCACCTCCCAAAAGTGTTTGATCTGAAACCTCTTCAACTGTCTATACCAAACACAAACCTGTTGACCACTTTTGTGTGTCTAGAAATGTAAAGAAGGAAAAAAATGGTTTTGGGAATTTTTTATCACATAAAAATCATGTAAATAAATTAAATGAGTGTTAGTAATATTAATATATTTTCCATAACCTTCTTCCATGTGTCACTTTCTCCCATGGGCTGTACAAATGCCAAACTTCTCCTTTTCCATTGATTTCTTGATCTTCAATTAGATAACTTGTAGGTTTCAGATGGGATTCACATTAATAATATTTAATATGACTTCTTAGATATTATTTTTATCAATTTATAACAATTATTCATCTTGAAAATTATGCCACTTGCATTTATGACCCCTAAATGCCTTCAAAATGACTCAAAATGGCATATTGACTAATTAGAGTAAGACCAAGGCTATTATGGAATTAAATGACATAAAATAAATTATAATACACCAAATTAAAAAATATTAGACCCCATATAAACCTCTAAATTCATTTTTTTTCCTATAGGGGTCCCAATTAGACCTATAGGGTCAAATTTGGTCGACAAGACCATTGCCTATTGAAGAACCAAGTGTGACCAAGTATAATAAATACTCAATTAGGATATGAAATTATCCCTTTTTAAATAATTATCATATATTCTCACTTCCAAATCAAGATCTAGATAGTTAAATAATTATCAACATTTTTGTTGAACCACCTAGCTTTGGCCAAATCAAAACTATTGATGATCCACCTATATTTGATGAAGAACCTCTATTTGATGAAATACAATCTTCAATGCACACATATTATTATTGTTATTATTATTATTATTATTATTATTATTATTATTATTATTATTATTATTATTATTATTATTATTATTATTATTATTATTATTATTATTGAGCTAGAGACCATTATTCAAACATTGTCAAACATTCCCCATTTTTGAACATTTCTTCAACCTAAAACCTTTAATTATAAGTGAAAGGTGAACAAGGTACTTATGGAGAACATTAAATCAAAACCAAGTTCCATTTTAGAACCAATATCATATTTATCATCAGAAGTAGAATCAATGCCAATATTAACATCGTATTTAGATCCTCTTGAGTCAAAATCATCTTTAGATTCATAATATATTATTGGATATTATGACATTAGATGCACATTTTTTTCATATCAAGTTGAAAGAATTTGTGATCCTTCTATGATTTCTTAGGACATTTCATTTATAATTGACAAAATTGTCCTAGTAGCCTCTACAAGGATTGTGTTTCCTTTTCCTCTTTCATGACTAGTACACATGCTCTTACCATTAATGAGCCTAGCCATTCTATTGACATTATACCTCCCACAAATGTATATTAGGACCAAAAAAGTCACATATTTTTAAAATATTTCCATGGAGATATCTCAGTGGAAGAATTTATGGGGAAGTAAGATACTATCAAATAAAAATAACAATCTCCTAGTGAAACCTTGTTTGAGGTGCTAGGGAACAATCAAATTCTAAACATACCATATTTTAGTGAAACCTTACTTAAGGTGCTAGATGATAATAAAAAATCATAAGCCTTTAGTGAAACCTTGTTTAAGGAACTAAGAGACAATCAAAATAAATTATAAAAATCCCTTGGTTAAACTTTATTCAAGTTGTTACTGGACAATTCAAAAGAAAACAATAAAGAATATTTTATTGGTGAAAACCTCTTCAAGGCACCAACCATTTAACTAATTTATTCTTCATTTCTTGATTAAGACATTTTTAAAGACAATATCATCCCCACCATAACCAAAATTAAGTCAAATCTAGAATAAAAACAATGTTTGTGAGTGAAAATATTAATATTCATTTATCCACTAGCTATTATAAATTCAATTATGATCCTATTATCCATTAAATATCTATGTTCCCTTATCCAATCCAACCATTTATCCCATGCATACCTTCTCTACACTTCATGATGACACTCTTTTTTTAGAGGATAATAATGCATCTTATTTAGAGGTTTGGAGGAAGAAAAATTAATGACCAATGAATATCATAACAACATCGGCACAATCCCCATCAACAACATGACTCAGATGGAGTTACCATTTTGAGAAAGAATTAGTTAGACAACAAAGGAACCACATTATGCATCTCTTAATCCTCCATTGAGTTGATATGTTAAAACAATACAATACATAAAATAAATAAATAAATAATATAAAAGAGAAATAATTTATTGTCTAAAAGTACCTTGATACTTGGGGGCAACCTCATTCACATTAAACACCAAATCTTGTACTGATTCCTATACCAAATCATGTATCGATTCCTTTACTAATTTGTGTACCAATTCTTTTACCAATTTCCATCATGTGCCATTTATGTTTCCAACCTTGATATTTATGTGTATTATTTTCCATTAAGGTGTAAATACATCTACTTGAGGCCCTTTTGGACAATGAAGGAAATGCTCAGGTTTTGAGGTCATGTTAGACACCCCTTTCTAATACTCTCACCATTATATGACCATTCTAAGCCATTCTCTCTCCATTTTTTGAGTAACTTAAACCATGATCTCACCATTTTACAAACAACTTAAGCCATGCTATCCACTTTTTATAAGCAACCTAAGCCACTATCTATCCATTTTTTGATAAATCTAAGAAACACTCTCTTCATTTTGTGAGTTATCCAATTCTATATCTCATAATCCTCTATTGAGTTGAATACCTAAAAACCCTAAAAATTTCAAAATCCCTTAAATAACTTACAAATCAAAAGTTTTATAAAAAGGTTTAAAAAATCCATAAGAGATATTAGGCCACAAAATATTTTCTTGCTTTTTCATCATGTTTGCCAGTGGTTTTACCTCTATTCTGGATGGTGTAGTTTATCACATTTATCAAGTGGGAACCTCTTATCCAACCATGACCATTTTCATTTTCCTTTTCTATTTATTGATTGTGTTTCTCCCATTTTTATGGGGTAACTACATTGGCCTAAGACCCAAGTAGACTATGTAAGTATCACTTGGATAAATGGGGCATCCTAAGTCATCTCAAACACTCTCATTTACTAGTTTCATTAACCATTCCTTGTTTTTAATTTATCTCAAAATTTTCTCACCATTATGAAAGTTTACCCGTCCTTTTATTCTTCTTTCTTAATTTTTATCATTTTTATTCTATCCCATATTTTTTAGGATAACTACATTTGGCCTAAATTTCATGTTGGATATAATGTCTATGGTACTATGTAGGTAGCATCCACTTGCCTTGTGTATTTTTAGTCAACTTGTCTACCGTATTCATATTATTCTATTCCTACCTCTTATTATAAGTTTTCATATTGTCTTGAAAAAGTTTCCAAGTGTAACGTCTCTCTCTCTCTCTCTCTCTCTCTCTCTCTCTCTCTCTCTCTCTCTCTCTCTCTCTCTCTCTCTCTCTCTCTCTCTCTCTCTCTCTCTCTCTCTCTCTCTCTCTCTCTCTCTCTCTCTCTCTCTCTCTCTCTCTCTCTCACACACACACACACACACACACACACACATGTTTGACTAATTATTACTTTAATTTTTTTTTAATGTTGACTTGTGTTTGTTTGTTTATTTGAATTGTTTATTTCTCTTGTTATTTCCTCATCTAAATATATTATGTTGAATAGGAATTATCATGATTTTCATTGTTATACAATCACATTTTATTCCATCCCTTGACAGTCATTAGTATTATCATCATGGATTTCGTCATTTGTGCTTTCTTTACCATTATCTATTGGATCAGGGGTTAGTCCTTATGCACATTATAGTGAGGTTAGCATGTTGTTTTATACCATGGTGAATATTATTTTGTGCTGTATAAAAAATATAGATTTGGGAGTTGACTCGACAATGTTTTAGTGTAAATTATTTATGTTCACTTAATCCCTATCATTTGACCCACCATACTTAACTTGATATGATCCTTATGATATATTTGATCATATACCAAAATATATAGTAACACTTCTTCTAAACCAATCACATCATTCTTCAAGCTGATCCTTTGTATTTTTATTATAATTTAACTAGTCTATGATCAATATCTACCCCACTAGGGAAGATTATTTTTGACCCCTTATCACTTATATTAGCCCTGCTGAGTAAAAATCAATTCATCATTGATCAATGTCTACCTTATTGGGGAAAATTATTATCCACATGGACCATACTTTTTATGGCTCATACCTTCATTTCACCCTACTGGAGTACATTATTCTAATTCCCAACCCTCAACTTTCACCCTATTTTTTGGTAAGATAAAAATGTGCCACTTATTTTGGGATGCATCCTTCCCACTTCCTTCTCTTTTTTGAGATCCCATCTATATATTTCATCCCTGTATGATCTCTTAAGGTGCATCATGGGTATTCTAATATTTATTTAACTAAATTTTCACACTTCTTCTTAAAATATTTTTCATTCTTTTAAAAATGTTATTGTTCCTAGTATGTCATAAATGCTTTCTCAAATAGGGGGAAAATGTAGACACCTCATTTTAACTACTTCACTTTCTAAAATTTTTTTAGAATGATTTTATGAAATCACACATAAATTTTATTTGAAATCAAATTTAAACCCAATTTACCTACACAATAACCATTTTAATATAAAATCACAATGACACATCTCTATTTGGGGTAAAGGATCATCTCATAATACAAATATGATCAAATGCATCCAATATCAATTCTAACCTTTTGAAACATTATCACAAAACAATTAAATGAATATTTGATGGATAAAATAACATTTTCCCATTCTTCTAATTTCTAATTAATATTTGATTAATTAGACTAATCCTCCTCTATTAGAAAATTCCATGAATTTTTAGAATTATTCTACTTTCTAAAATCAAGAGTTCTTTCTTACATCAAATATGTGATGTCATTCAACAAGGTTAAAGATAAAGAGTAGGATTGTAAACAAGCTCTTACACTCCAAGTGGCTATCATTGTAGTTTCCTTCCACTTTGCTTTACACAATCCATAAAGGAATTAAATTATATCTATTACACATTCCATGTGTGTGATCATGATTATGAGGATTCATCTTCCACCATTTATCTTAATCTTGATTCAATGGTCCATATCAATCTTAAAAGTGTATAAAATCAAAATTGAAAAGATATTGTAGACAAGATTTTTAGGCGTAGAGTTATTATGCCAAAGTATAATAAGAAGCTTCACTTTCTCATATCTTATGCTAATAAAAATCATAATTGAGAAAGGGTGAATATTTCCCATAAAGCATTAGCATCACCAAGGACTCATAGATCACAAACTGAGCTCAACATCTATGTATCAATCTTCAATCAAGTCTTTCAAGGGCTGTAAGAGGTTATATTTATCCTTCCAATTGTATTATTTTCTTTTTAACCTTATAACTCACCCAATTTATCAGGATTGATTTTGTTATGTCTTTATATTGTTACTATTTTTATGCACTGACAATTTAACTAACTCCCTCTTGGATTCCTAATCTATAACATCCTCCTCAAATTTTGAGTCACCTAAATTATAGTTAGATAGTAAAATTTCTCTTGAAACATCCTTCATATCTAATTTCCCAAGAATTTGAGCTTACATAATAGAATTTAAGAACCTAAAAATAAAATATTATGTTTGTATGTTGGACCTCTCTAGTTTGAAAGATTTCAAACTTGCCTCCTTATCAAGTAACCCATTAGCCAAATTAGGACCTATACTTGTAAAAGATTTACTATTTTTTTTGTTTAATGCAATATTTTCCTTTAGAATTTCCATAGACATCTTTAATTTTCCATAAATATTAGGCTCCCCTTATTCAATGAATATTTAAAATAATCCTTTAAAATCATCCTTAGAATAACACTTGGTTGAATCTAAAGGCACTAAAATTACTTCTGAAAAATAAGACCTAACCACTTTTGTAGTTGTAACTAAATTCATATCTAAATCACCTTACATATCCTCAAAAAAAAAATTCCATAATCCCTTCCTATATTTTTCATCACTTTTCTATTAACTAGCTCCTTTACCTGAGATATGACGTTTTCCCCATTTACTTGTGTACCAAATTTTGTGACTAATTCCAATTCCTCACCCACTTCTACATCCTCAATGTTTTGCACAACATCCACTACCTCCACCTACCAACCTATTTTTCAACGTTTATTCAAGCCAAAATAGATTTAGAAACATGTTTTTAACCCAAACGTTTATCCCCGTAAACCTTTGTTGACTTAAAGGATCAAACATTTTAGTGGGGTTTGAAAAAGGACTTTTAATAATGTCATGGATATCTGTATTTATGTGAATCCCATTGAGATCATGTCATTCCCAAGTTGTTACAAATATGTGCTTCGCTAAAGAGCCTACCTTAGTCTGCTTCTAATTAATAAAAGGAAAAAATATCATAATATGATTTTACAATTGACATTTGAAACATCTCATGGTAGAATCCTCATAGTCCAATTTCTATGTAAAAATAACTAATATATTAGGTAACTGAATGTGAAGTACCAATGATTTTATAAAATCAACTAAAACTTTTAACCTGACATAAATGGTATAATTCATATTATTTATTATTATATCAAAGGAAACAAAATTTCCAACAATGTTCCCAATGTTTAAAAAAATATATCTGTCCAATATTTGGTTGGAAAAACATAAAGCCTTATCCATACTTCTCTAAGAGATCCTTTTCTCAAATTGAATAATTTAAAACTCTAAATATAACCAAGGAAAAACCTCTAGGAAGGAAATTGAAAGAGTTCATCTTCATTCCTACCATTAGTTAGGGTTAATGCATAGTAATTTATCACACTTGTCTTATGTTAATAATTTGTTTTGAATTGGGTAATACAAGGCCTTTTGTTGAATTCCACTTTGTTAAAATTCTCCCTCTTGTTCATACTCTTGATCCTCTAGTCTTATTAAGCATATTAATAATTTATCATTCCCCCTAGCTAGTGATTAATTCATTTCTCTCACCCTTCTATTTGGTGACCAAAAAATTGTTTTATTTTTCATTCATTAAATATGCTAATATTTTAATCCTCAAATGTACATTTTTTTACTATTGGAATGCTTATAATTTTATTATATAAAAATAATAAAAATAATTTTATATAAAAATAATAATTTTTTTTTTCCATATCAAAAAAGCATGTTAATATTTTTTTAACAAAAAAAATCATAAAAACATTTCTCTTATTGCAAATTGGCTCTAAAATTTTAGATTTTATTGAAATCCTCACATGGTTTGAGGCCTTGTTTTTGAATGTTTCATAAATATTTATATGAATAGAATAAAGTTAACCATTTCGTTATTTATTTTTTAAAACTTATATTTATACATTAATATCATATTGGCATGTTATTGAGACATACTTATGGAATTAAATCATGTAATATATGATTTACTTGTTTATCAACACATGACACATGTTACATGCATGAGGCATATAAAATATTGTATAGGGACTTTTTTCCATCAAGGTTTCAAATGAAATAAAAAGTATTTTCAAGAGTTTTGAACATTAGACCTCCATGGTTAGTTCATTGATAGGTTCTACTTTCCTTAAACCCTTTTCTGGATTAATTTCAATTCAAAACAAGCTAAAACTAAATTCCCAATTATGTATTCCTATTAGAATCAATTTCAATACATAACATTTGCTACCATAATTAGGGTTAGATAGTTAAATCCAAACAATATATGTTTCTTCACATTATAAGTGTTTTAGAAATTTTTAGAGTTAGAATCCAAGGTTAGTCCATGGCTTTAGGACTTTTATCTCTGAATTTAATATCGTATTTCATAATCCATAGTTTGTGTTAAATTGTTTTAGAGTTTATTGGCATGATTGTTAATATTAAGGTAGAATAGGAATATAAATTTTCATTTCATTTAATACAATAGGGTCCAATGGGACCTAACTGGTATTGAACTTGGATGGGGGATGGATAATCACTCAGGCCCCATAACTAGGTCTCACTAGTAGACCCTATTTTTGGGATAAGTTACTACAACTTTAACTTTTATTTTTGATAGTTTTAATAATAATACACATATAATATGTTCTATTACACCAATTTATAGGCCCCTAAATACTCTTTTTAAGATCATTTAATTTACTAATTTTATTTGTTTATAAAAAATTAAAAAGATACCAAAGACTAATTTTTTCAACACTCTATATCCAAGTTATATATTTTTATGAAGAAAATTACATAGAGACACATTTTAATAAGAGGATAAAATTTGAGTTCAACCCTACATACCCTAATTTTGTATGAATGCATTTTAGGGACTTGGTACCAGTTTGGCTTATAGTCAAAAAATCTACAAACTGTTATTGCAGATCAAAGTCATATTACTAACAAGATGAGAACATGTGAACCTAAAATTTAAAAGGCCCAGAATGTTAGTATATGCATTAAAAATAATTGCTGGATTCATTATCATCTGTATTTTCATTCAATATTTTAAGGTAATCTATTATTATTATTTGCTATAACATAGAGATTTAAAATATAATACAAAGTTTTGGATAATAAAATATTGATGAATTTATTTATGTCTGAAACATTATTATATTCCCTATATTTTTAAGTTAGAAGCAAATGTAGAATATGGTTTATTTTAAATGCTTATAAATGTATATCAATATTATTTTGGAGATGACTATATTTGTTTAAAGTGTAGAGATTTTTTACATATATATTTATTATTATGGAAGGCATTTGATGATTTTATACCTTTTAGGATAGATTTTTTACATATGTATTGTTATGAAAGGAATTTGTATCACTCTTTGATATGGATTCATCAATGAATGACCTTTGCATTATCAAAATAGGTATGTTTCATTACTTCTTCTATTATTACTATATATGATCCCCACATTCCACCATTCATTTCCGAAGAGGTGAGGGGACCTTACTTTACCTACCTAACCTCAACCCTTTTGTCATCATGTGGATATGGAATTAAAAAAAAAATCACTCCTATGATCAAAGCCAATGATTTAAGTATTCAAAATAATTATATATATATATATATATATATATATATATATATATATATATATATATATATATATATATATATATTAATGAATGGAAATAAAATATTTAAATTTCTACATTGGCAATTTTTAATTACATTCACAACAAAATCTCCACCTACTCACTAAAATTCCTAATGAAACTTTTTGGCTCCTTATAAATCTAAGAGAGATCCAAAGAAGCTCCATGAAACATGAGTAAATTTTAAAATATATATATAATATATATACTATAAAACATAAATTATAGATTATTTTACAATATTATGGATTATTTAACCTTAAACAAGTGTAGGATTGTGTGTGTTAATTCAAATTGTATAGTGTGTTATAATTAAGCATAAATTGAAATTTAAAAGGTAAAAATTGATTTCATAATTGCACTTTATAAATATTGAACTTAATAATAAAGATAATATGCTTAGTGGCTTTGTATATTATGTAGATATAAGACTAAGAAAAGATAGGAAAGTAGATTATGAGTTGTTCAGATCAAGAACTAGAGTTTATGCCTCACCTAGAAAGTAACACCAGCATTTGGTCACTACCATATGCCACTATGCTCTAAATACGACAATTGTGTGTGTGTGTGTGTGTGTGTGTGTGTGTGTGTGTGTGTGTGTGTGTGTGTGTGTGTGTGTGTGTGTGTGTGTGTGTGTGTGTGTGTGTGTGTGTGTGTGTGTGTGTGTGTGTGTGTGTGTGTGTGTGTGTGTGTTTATCAATATGTATGTTTTTGTGTGTGTATGTATGTATATTTCTCTTTTGTTCCATGATAAGTAATTTATATTACTTACCTTATACCTATGTGTGCAATCCTAAGATCTAATTATGCACTCAATACTGATAGATCTATGTCTTCTTCCTGAAACCTTAACTCCACTATTGACACTATGTTTAGGATTAAAAAATGGGGGGAAAGGTCAATTTATATTACCTAAAAACTAATTTATAAATTGATGAGCATTACTTACAAATCTAATACTCTGAAGAGGGAAGTTAAATTGCATTTAGTTCTCCCTGATAGGTGTATGTGTGAAATAATACTCTTTTAATGTCTGTAACTTGTGATCTAACTTTAAATACTTATAAAATGAAAAATTTCACTTGGATTTGAGGTGATTAAAATTTTTCTAAGACATGTTCCTTATGATTGATGGAATAATTGGAAAGAATAGAATAATTTATTTGAATGTGTAAATGTTTGTACATGCTTGATAGATGTTTGGTAGATGGGTAATAGGATTAGATCTATTTGGTATTTTAATGAAACTCTTTTAGTAATTTGGTACTAAAATTTGAAATGTATGTGATGAACCATAATAATTATTTGAATATCAAATATGGAAATTGTTTGGTTCATGATAAAACTCTATGATTTGGATGGTACTAAAAACCTTATACCATCTGAGTCTAGTAGTTTTTTATATTAGACAATAACATTGATATAATAACTTTTAGATGTCTAAGTACAATAAATAATTTTTTTAACATATATTAGGGAAATTCCTATAAGTGAAAGATGGAAAATATAATGATTAGATGCATGGGAACCATGTGGATGTGAGATAATGGAAAATAAGAGTCATTAATATGTGCAAGTCATGTAGGGTTAAGGTAGGTCAAAGATAATAGTTATATATATATATATATATATATATATATATATATATATATATATATATATATATATATATATATATATATATATATATATATATATATATATATATATATATATCTGTGTGTGTGTGTGTGTGTGTGTGTGTGTGTGTGTGTTTGCAATAATAATCATTATTAATAGAAGTAATGAATATGACTATGCAGTAAATGTGCATGACATGTATCATTGCACTACACACAAATAGGGAGGTGTATGATATTGATCATGACACCCACAAACTTAGAAATATTAGCAGTCACTTTCATGGCCATGACACATATAATGAAATCACATGCATGAGAACTACATATCACACATAAGGCCAAGGGTTGAATATAGTGGATAATAGATGTCACACACACAAGGATAAGGGCCACAAATAATGGATAATAAATGTTGCAAAAAAGGGATAATAAACATTACACACATAAGGCTAAAGGTTATAAACAAGGGATAATAAATGTCACAAAAACAAGGCCAAGGGTTAAAAATAATACACAAGTAATGCATATCCTATTATGAAATATAAACAACATTAATGAATCATAGAACAAGTAAGCTATACTACACCATCCAAGTATGTCAATGTCATATCATGGTAAAGTAACATATCAATGAAATCTAGTACTATATAGAGTATGAATAATAGAAAAACATGTGTATGAAATAAATAAAGATAAAAATGTTAAATAGTAAGGTCATATAAGGATATAACATATAATAATATGACTTGTGGAATAAGATTCCCTCAATATTGGCATGGTTTTGAGATATAAGAAAGTCTAATATTTATGTATCCATGTATCATGTATAATTGTATATCTTACATGTCACTCATTCATATTATAAAATTATTTTGCATATTTAAAATAATATGTAATCTACAAAATATGTTATAAATAAATAATGTAAATAATGTAAACTATAATTCATATCATGCTTAGGTCTTGGGTTTTCATTTTCTGAATATTTTCATTTTTTTTTTTGAAATATGGATATACATCAATAAAAGCAAGCAATACCAAGTATAAAAGATTAAAAAATATAAGAATGGGATGGATATAAATAATATAAAACATGTATTACTTAGGGTTAATTTTAAGAGGCCCTAATGGAAAACCTATTGTAAATTTTTGGTTAATCTAGGAAAATTTGATTCGTAGCTATGGTGAATCCTCTATGGGAGATGGTGAATCTATAGGTTAGATCAAATGGATAAATTAAATGAATTTAAATATTAACTATAAAAAATAAGAAATAAAAGACTTCACAAAACCTAAATATTATTGTATATTTGGAATCCTCTCGAAGAGCTATACAATTTTTAAAAAATCATTGCAATCTGAGTCTGTATGCAAATGTTATGGCCTCTAGAAGTTATCATTTGGTTGTGTTGTATGAAATGGATGAATGACATGGAATAACAACATGTCTATATGACATGGATGTATAACATGGATTTATGACATATACAAATGACATAACTAAACGATGTAACCAAATGGCAACTTTTGGATGCTATAATGTTTGCATATGGACTCAAAGTATGATGATTTTTTAAAATTGCATATCTATTTGAGATGAATCAAAATATGAAATAATATTTAGGTTTTGGGATTTTTTTATTGTTTTTAAGTCTTTCATTCAACACTGTCATTCAATGCTATCATTCAGCACTTTCATTCAACACTATCATTCGACATTGTCATTTGGTTCCTCCATTTGGCACTATCATTTAGTTCTTCCATTAGCATGATAATTTATTTCCTCTATTTGGTACTTTAACGTAGTACTATGGTCCTCTGGTTTTGGTTCTACTTGTTAGCTTATTTGATATCGAGGGGTGGTTGTACTATATATATATATATATATATTGAAATGTAATATTATAGATTATTTTAAAGGGTTGGTGAGCCAACCCTTGAAATTATTTATATTCCTAAAATTTTGGTGATCTAGTCCCATATACCAATCCTAAAAAATTGCCTAAACCAACATCCAAAAAATGGAATATTTGTGAATTAATGAATATTCACCACTAAAATTTACTCTGAAGTCTAGGCATAATATGTACTAGATGTGATAGCATGAACATGTGGATCAACTACACATAAGTGGTCAAATGTAGTAGTGCTCATGTAGCATGTTAAAAATTATGTTCATTATAATCATTGTTGGATAGGTGTCACACATGTTTGTCTCAAAATAAACAATTAAAAGGTAAATTTCAAGTCATAACAAAGTAAGATCTATAAGAATGATCAATGCAAGATAATTTGCGCATGTATGTGAAAGATGAAATAATAGAATCAATAGTTAATCAAGCAAACATCAATAAGATATGTATAATATGTGTTTTTATAATTAACTAAAAAAAAACATGTAGGCCCTATGGCAATTGGTGTGAATGTTTCCAACCATGGAGGAAAATATCATATACTTTTGTTGTATCTTTGTCATAATATTTGAAGTAATTATGTGTTCTATAATATCTATCATCAATATCATGTTCAAGATATCTATGTGTAACATGTTTGACTACATTATAGGGAGTAACTAGTTCATTTCCTTATTATTTTATATAATTTTTTTTCATTTTCTATGAAAGAATGTTCAATTCACATATGAATATAATAATATCATTAGGATCAATAGTGTTATAATCAATAATATCATGTATTTTATGTCTTAGATTATAGCATTTGTTTGTAAAATGTCTAATGCATTGACGATAATCACAACATGCATTATTTTCATATCCCTTAGGTGTAGGCCTATTCATAGCAACATATTATAACATAGGTAGGGATATAAGGTTGTACTCAATTAATTTTGGAAATAGAGTATGAGGATGTTTAGGTAATCATGAAACTCAACTTCTTTTGGGAGATGATATGATGAGCTAAGTATTAAGTTGTGGTAAGTACAATATTTTAATGGTTCATCATATTTAGGGCATGCTTACCAATTTCCATCATGTATGAACATTACACACCATGTAGTGTAGGTAGTATTGACTCCATAGTGTGCATCTAAGGTTATCATAATTAAAAATTATTTTTTAAATGATTAAGTGTGACTTGAAATAGGTTATAAATATCTTAGTTACCATAGTCACATTAAATTACATGGTTATGAATATTGGTAGTGGTGTGCCTCAAATATTTTTAAGATCTGATCTAACTCATAGATGCAATCCATGTTAATTCTAAAAGCTTGTAAGAATTTTATGTTGTGAATTTTTATTCTTTAACCATTCTATAAAAACACCCACTTGCATATTTTAATTAATATTTTTCTAGAATATAAAATGGTTTTTTTTTAATAATTTCATGCTAAATAGACCACCCCATAGAAAAAGTACCCTTATTATCATTATCATTGTCTATATGAACATATTATGTAATTTTAAATAATTATTTATTAATATATACATTGAGATCTTTAATTATTTTATTTATTTATGATTCATCTATATATACAAGTCTTTTTCATCCTTTATGAGTAGATAAAGTAATGGTTTCAATGATCCCTTGTGCATGTTTTTCCAATCCTTTTCCATTGTACCCAAAATTTTGTGATTATCTTAGTCCAACTCCATAATGTTTCAAATGAGTAAGTGTTGGTATAATATCATCTTTCAAATGGTTAATCTTATCTTGGTTCAAATTAAGATGTGTATTCTTTGGGGAATATTCAATTAGATGAATCACACTACAGTATATTTATTTTAACTACAACACCTTAGTTTTCTAATATAATATGATCTACATAAATGATCATATGGTAGGAAAGGGTAGTGATGGTGCATAATGAATATATATAGAAACATATTGTATATGGAAAACCATAGATATATAATTATGTGCACTAGCCATATCACTTAAATGATCACTTCACCTTATATTGATTTGTAAGAGGGTAAAAAAAACAAGAATCAAACCGAATAATAATATGAGGGATAACATATATTACAAGGATTTTAATAGTAATAACCCTAAGAGAAAATAAAAATGTATGATACAAAATCAAAACTCAAGTATGAAATCCTAAGAAAAAAAATTGAAACTGCAAAAATAAGGATGAAACCCTAAGGAAAGATCTAGTGTATTGCTATGTTTAGCAAATAAACGAGTTCACCAATATGTTTTATGTTATTTTTAATATTTAACTCTAAAAAATTATAATATTATGTGTATTAATTCATATTATATAATGTGTTACAATTAAGCATAAATATGAAAGTAAAAGTTAGAAATTGATTTTCCAATTACACTTGCTAAATATTGAAAGTACTAAGAAAGATAATATAATTGGTATTTTACTATACTATGGATGTATAAGTCTAAATTAAGGTTTTATAAAAGGTATGAAAGTGTATTTTTATTCACTTTGATAATTTACTAGATTTAGGGTCACCTAGACAATAATATTATCCTCTTGTCACTACCATCTGACTCCAAATCTAATGGTTTCATCTTGACAAATATTGATCTTATATTCTAGTATAGGCCATAGAAACTACTTCTATTATGCTTGTGTGAGATCTTGAGATATAAATATTTTCATAATACCCAAAAATATATGTCCTATTGAAACCTATGTCCACTATTTCCACTAGGTTTCTTTGTTGAATAGATGAGTGTTGCATACATATTTAATACTTTTAAGAGTGAAGTCATACTACATGTAGCTTTCTCTATTAGGTATATGTGCATAATAATTTTATTTTAATGTATGTAACTTGTAATCTATCATTTAGTACTTAGAAAATGAAAATTTTGGTTTAGATTTGAGACGCCCTAGATTTGGTTAGGAATTGATCCTTGTGAATAATGGAAGAATTATAAAGAATAGGGTAGTGCCTTTTAATTTGTAAGTATTTTAGTATGTTTGATAGATGCTCTCTATATGGGTAATTTTTTTAGAATAATTTTTTATTTATATGATACTCTTTAGGTATTTATTCATGTCATTTACATGTGAAACATATGGACTAACTCATATGAATGATTTTAATTTTAAATGTGACCATTTATTAGCATAGGATAAAACCATCAGGTTTGAAAGGACCAAAATTATGGTAATGTTTCAATTAATAATTCTATCTAGGAGATAATAACATTGAAATTATGAGTTGGAGATGTCTAAGTATGATAATTAATCAATTTGGCATAGGTTATTGGTAACAACTAAAGAGGATCAGACCCATGCAAGGCTTATAGATGTGATACAATGGTCAATAAGATTCATATATGTATGCACACATTATGTAGGGTGAAGGTAAAT